>SZWC01017789.1:2628-22069 GCA_023375785.1 Penium margaritaceum | reverse complement strand
CTGCTGCTGCTGCTGCTGCTGAGACTGACGTGGAGCTAGGCTCACCTGAAGGCCCAGCACCCACTTCCGTCACTGCTTTCCTCTCCATGGTAGTCTGATGAGGAGAAAAAGCTGGAATCTGCAAACCAGACGGGCGGGGCAAGGGAAGGAGAAGCGTGGGCGAAGAGCGCTGCTGGCTAACTGCTGCGCCAGCGGCCGCAAGGCTGGATTGCGGCGCCCAAGCTGATGCCCCGCCAGCGACCATGGATGGCGGTGTCGCTGTCTTTTCCATGGATTTGGACGACGTAGCTGAGACGTGCTCCGTTACTTGCGGTGCCATCGCAGGCTCATAAGAGTGAGCCTGCGCCTGAGGTGAAAGTAGAGGGGCCACGGCGACGCCAGCCGCCGTGTCTGGCGCTGACACAGTCGTCGCCGGTGACGTCGTCGAGGCCATTAGAGCCATCTGGTTCTCAAGAGTATGGCTTGCAAGCGGATGTTGGACCCGCGCCTGCATTGGTCGAAAGGTCACGACAACGCGAGACCCCTGTTGCGCCATTGGTCTGTTCTCGGCCCTGACAGTCCGAGCGTGGTATGATAGTCTCCCACGTTCCGGCTGGTCGTGTCGACCTAGGACGGGCTGCGACCGTGGCGTGAAGTGCGAAGTGAGGACCTGCTAGCAACAGCAGCCGGTGGAGATGTAGGGTCGTGCTGCCTCCACAGGCAGAGCGTCGGCAGTTTATATGACTTGAGGTTTTGGAGGAGGACGGCTGAGTTTGGTGTATCACTTGTGCGGATAGCCTTAGGCTACCGAATTTGCACGTTAGGCGTAACGTACCGATAGCAATAAAGCTCCCCTCTAGCCTGACGTACAAAGCTCTCGTTGAAGCCCTTTGTTTGAGTCGCATGTGCCCAGGGGCAGATGCGACTTCAACTAAGGCGTGCCTGCCTTGGCGAATGTAATGAACCAGATTCCGATGCCCTCGTCTTCACCTACCATTATGATCAAATGTTGCGCATGCCCGATACGAGTCAGATCCTTGACGCCTCCCGACAACAGGATATCCAAGGACATGCGAGCAAGGAAGCTGTCCCCAAGGTCGCTGCCCTCCCCGCGATAAACGTTGAACTTCGGAGCGCGGGCGGGAAGTCGTCGGATTGACGAGCAGTGTTGGGAGTTGGGGGGTGGGGGGGAGGAGTGGCTGAAAACTGGGCCGAGACGAGTTGCGGCTGGTAACGGCCCCCCTAATAAGAATCCACGATCGCTTTTCTTCGTTAAGATCCGCGACGATTCATGTCCACTTGCTTTGCTTCTCTGCTGTGGCCTAGTCCTGTTAGCCAATCAAGCAAGCCGAATCATTACCTCTCAGCGAATCAGCAGGCGATACTTTGCCGAATTCCAGGATGACCTCTTTCTCATTGCAATTTCTATCGGAGAATGAGGGACCGCTCTCTCCTCGTTCCACCTTAGGACTCAAATAGGCCACGGCTGGGTATGTCTAACGAAACTTCCAAGAAACTTTTGAGATGATGTCATCGAAACATCGGGAGGGAGTCCCATTCCCAACCACACATTCCCAGCCACCGCCTTTCGAAGGGCTATTTGCAACGTAACGTTGCCATCCTCACCGAATGTACTGTTCCGGGGCATGGCTTCTGAAGTAGGAAGTCAAATGCCGAACTTTTCGCGGGTTACTTCTAGTTCCGCAAAAGAAGTCGACTTCGGTTTTCATCAACGCGTCTTGACATGCCAGAGAGAACGGTAGTTCACGACCTGGGAGCACAATATTCCGTTTGTGACTTCTTTCGTCTCTGAATGCAAGCTCCGAAGTGAAGGTCGTTAGTCCGAGTAGCAAAAGGCTTCCGATTCGCTCTTGCGTCATGATCACCAGTCGAACCAATGGAACCATCACGCGGCCACAAATACCGATGAAAAGCACCTAAGACGCGGTACACCAAAAAAGCCAAAGAAATGACTTCCGGAAGCCGAAATGCGAGGCGCGCAAGGTCTCCACTTCGGAAGCAGTGCCCAATTCGGCGGGCTCCTGAAAGGCGCGTGTGGAGCCGAAAAATGAGGCACTCGTCATTGTGCCGAGCCACCTCCCGTTCGCTGGTGTCTAGGCAGGTGACTTCCGAAGTCAAATTTTTTTGCCGCGGAACAGGGCAGAAGAAACCAGTGTCCACGGGACCTCAGTAACGGACAGATATGAATCGGCAGATACGGAGAAAGATCGAACTGTGACCGATATGATGGGACAAACAGCTCTGTCGCTATGGGCGTCTTGACTTGAAATTGGAAACGGCAGAAAACAGTTAGCGTTTATGCGCACCCATTTCCTAGGGTCGTCAGATACGTTTGCGATAGATATTCAAAGTTCATATCTTAAACATATCCAGCGATTATTGTCTCCCGTTATTTCAGCCTTTTTCTATACCAGACGTTGACTGCCAGAATCCCATCCGAGGCTGGAAAGCACTCTCCGGCCACCCTCAACTCGCAACTTTCCTCTCAGCCCCCAGGTTGGCCAGGTCTGGTGAAGCCCCATAAGGGTCCACGGTGCCTCGTTTTACGATCCTCTAAGGCCGTGCCTTGAATTCGATGAATAGGCAGCGCCTGATCGAAGCCACTCAGCTTTCGAGGCGCCTTTTAGGGGAATCCGCCATGAAATATCTTCTGAATTGCAGATTGGAAGGTCAAAGAATGGTTCGATAGCTGCAAACAAACTTATTATGACGAATTTTTTTCTTCATATTGAGTAATAATGTCAAGGAAAGTCTTATGATGACGTCATTATTGCCTTTCAAATTGAGTTGCCTGTTTAGGCGCTGGCTATTCATCGAATCCCAGGCACGCCCTTAATTGATCACAATTGTATATTTCAACAGAATCGACTCCCTTACCTAGTGAGGGCGCGGTTTGTCGGACACAAGCGTCGAGCAAAGGAAATGAGTGTTCGATGCTGGATCCAGGCCGTTGTCCTACACACTAGGAGCCATAAAAAAATATTTCAACTTCCATCTGAAAATTCTTGCTGAATCCTGGCCGTTGTCTCTCTCTCTCTGGCGTACGGGACAGCGTTTCACCGGGTAGGCCACGATGACTGGAGGCCGACAACAGTCGTACAGTGTGTCCATGTCCAAAGATTTATGTTTTTCCCCAAATTCAGTGAACCTCACTGGGACGGAATTGGGGCCCCGTGCCGCTATCTTTGAAACTGTCGATGGAGTTTTGACTGTAACTTCATTATTGCTAAAGCCAGTCATCGATAAGATGTAATTGCGCGGCTTGCCTCATCAATTATGGTCGTAGTGTACTACGTAGTGTATGGCCGTCCCGTTCAACAGCCTCCTCTATTACGAGCGTTTCCTAAGTTTTCCGCTTAAAGATGACGTGTTTCCGGTGTCTGCCTTTTCAAGTTCAGAACGACGAATTACAAACGACTGCAGGAAAGAGCGATTGAGTACCGCGAGGGCCGTCGATTCCCTCCGCATTTGAGTTGTAAAAAACAAAATGTCTGCGTTAAAGAGCCTGCATTGTAACCTCCGTTTCTGAAACACAAAATCGATAGATTGCAAATATTCTTGTAGCGCGAGAAGCAGGATCGATTCATCGTCAAAATCGTCAACTAGTCGGTTTACGCACTTCACAAAGGAAAATGCGCGGAAGTGACATTTTTTGGCACCCTTCGCAACAGCTCGCAATCTCGAAAACCACCATTTTCTTGCCGAGTAATTCACAACTACACGGTAACGGGCCCAACAACACCACCTTACGTGCCGTGTCGGCCCTCCTCAGAGATGCTTCGGCCGTCACGCAATCTAGTTGCTTACTCAGTTTTTTTCGTTTTCGCTGACGTCAACACGGATGGCGAAAACGCGTTGCCAACACCGTTTCCAAGCCGTGCCCATTGACCACTTCGTGTCCCATGTTGCTCGGCACGCCAATTGCCAGCTGGAAAGCACACTTGCTCGGAATGGCTAGCAGCTCGGTCATCGTTAAAGCTGGTAAGTACCCCACGAAGACAGGCCACGGCTTGAAGTCGCCAGAGAAAAACGCCAAAATGGAAACATCCTGAAAGTAGCGCGCAAAAGTGGTGCCCCCCAAGGCGAATACGCATTTATGTGAAGCCTTGACAGAGAGCAAGCAGATATGGCGCACCTACAAAGCAACCACACAATAATAACCCCCCTAGGATAGCATGCGACAATAAGACCCAGCATAAAGAGACCCCGCAAAGTAGAACACAATGGATACCATCCCCCCTTTGCCAATGCCATGTAATCAACAGAATTGTGGATGCATTGGGGTTGTGCTCACTTTTGATTTGCGACATCAACTCTTGGTAAACAAATTGCCTTTGTTTGGAGGAAACCCCATGAAAAGCACATTTTTCCTCTTTCGTCAAAGGCAAAGCCCAACCCCCCTGGCCCTTTTTTTCTTTCATTGAATCCTATCGGCCCCTTCCATTAATAATCACTAAAAGGGTGACGATCACCATCAACATCAGGATAATAATATTAAAAAGGGCCAACTAGCTTCGAAAAAAAGAGAAAGAGAAGGTGTAGTCCACTTACTAGGGTCCCAATTTTCCCAAGATCATCATTATCATATTTTTCAATCCAAATTATTTTTCTCAAAATGAAATTCATTCTTCATCTAGAGCAAAAGTAGATCGCAACACCAACAGACTCCTTTGGAATCACAAAATCGGGTTGATGAAATGGCATTGCCTACAAAGGGGGTGCCATTTTTTCACGTTGTTTTGCAAGGGACCATTTCATCTAGGCACCATTTGTGCATGCTCTCCTGGGAGGGGGGCATTGTTGCATGCTCACTTTAAAGGGGCGCAACATTTGCACTCTCACTTTGGGGGGGGGGCATATTTGCGTTCTTCCTTTCGTGCAGTGCCATTTTTAAGTGCTACATTAAAAAGGCAAACATTTCTGTCTTTCTCTAAAAGGTCATGGCTTAACTATTATGAACGAGGAAAACGATTCCACCCACCTAGATTGCTAATGTCATTTTCTGAGTTCAAAAAAAATTTAATCATCGAAACGGTGTTAACAATCACCATCCACACATGCTTCCAACTCACCGACACTTGCCATCGTCTCCTCAAATTGTCAAAAAAATGACCTTTTCCATGCAAACAACATACTAACACGTCTATGTCCAAATTCTCACAATGTAACGATGCCGAATACCTTGCTGCTCGTGTCTAAAGTTGAATGCAAACCAAGAGGTATGGTCCTGGTTTTTTTCCGCAAAAACTAAGAATGGCCATCCCTAAGTTGATGTCCGCCACCCACTTATGAGACATTCACCCACACCCATCCACAACAACCGTGGGTGGATAAGGATGTGGATGGGTGGAATTGTAGTTCCTTCTCACAATGATTGAGCCACATCTGAAAGCAACTTTCCCCCAACAGTGAATGGCCACAAGTTTCCTCACTCAAAAGTGATTTGCAATGAAAGTAGGCTGACATAGAAATATGGTTAATGGACGTATGGAATGTCTAGGAACAACCCGAAAAGGAGACCAAGTAAGGTTACAAACCAAATAATCAGTCTCTATTCTGTGAGCCCCAAGTATACTCGAAGAACTTTTGTATACAAATGCATGGAGTTTTCCTACATGGCATAGCATCCATTTGAATTACACCATCTAGTACCATAGGATCAAACATCTTGAGTTAGGAAAAATGTTTATGAATTTATTTTGTCGATCGTTTCAATAGTGACTCAATAAGACAACAATCAGCAAATAATGTCACAAAAACCCCATTTCCTTGTTCCAAAATTCTTTCTACCATTCAATTTCCATCGTGACCTTATTTGGTCAAGGTGTCAAATCAGACGCTAAACGTTTGAAATTTTGATTATGCAACTAAGTACGGGGAATTCAACATCTTTCAATATTGATCATGCCCCTTTTTTTCGAATCTATCAATAGGAAGCATCCGTTTGGATTTAAACAACATTTGATACTCCCTAATTTTGTATCCTTGTTTAGGCGTTCCAGGATGTGCCCACAAGGCATCCAAAAGCATCCATGCCCAGACAATTATCTCTAAAAGCACACATGTCCATGTCTTTTACAATAGGAAAAACAAGGTTTCTATGGCACCTTTAACACAAAATACAAGCTGCATTGAAAGGCCCACCATGATCTAGTGCCCGATGTGTTTGTATGTGAAGTCCTTCCACACTTATTGTCTCCTAAATTCATATTGGCATGTTCATACAAGAAACAGTTCAAGCATAATTTTCAACACATTTCAGGGAGATTTGGCACTTGTATTTTCATAACATTGCATTACATTGGAAAAATGGGGTTTTTGTGACCAGCCACCCTCCAAATGTACATTCATTTTCTAATGGCCACCATGTTCCATGAAGAAATGTAACTTCCACAAAAGGAAAATGTGGCATGGACATCATAGACAAGCAAGGTGGACACTCATGGAAGATTCATAGAACGATTGTTGATACCATATCACGAATTCCCTAGAGAACCATGCATTTCATGTTTACCTCAATAATGTCTTTCATGAAAGCATTGAATCCAAGAAAGAGGGACCAAGGATTTCACATTCACTTTCACAACTTCTACCTCTCCCAAGGAAAACGACTTAGAAATATGATGGGTACATTTGTCGTTTCTCACATTTGTTTCAAACTAAACGCAACGGTGTGAATTACTTGTTGACTTGAAACACCATTGTTTGGACTATGCTTCAAAATTTCAAGGGGGCCGCTAGTGTCATTTGCTCACCCTGACGAACTCCACCCCCCCCCCAAAAAAACACCTCGAGTGTATCAAGCGAGTGTATCCAAGAGTGTATTGTGGAAATACGAAGTGTTTGAACTTGTGTATTACAATGTTCCATGTCGTCCCCCCCTCCCCAACACGTCAAGAGTATGAGGCCAGTGTAGCGTGGAGTGTATCTAACATATCTATCATTACAAGACATGTGAACACTTAATCTCCTTGTACACAAGTTTATGAATTCAATACCCCTCAGATACACAGTCTGATACACCATTCGAATACACTTTCAACTTGTAAGGGGGGGAGGAGAGGGCTATCCATACCCCCCCCCCCTCCATATTGATGGTGTATTTGGGTGGTGTATCAGAGAGTAACGTGGATAGACACTCAAAACTATGATTTGTGTATTTTTGATAACCACCGTCCATACGCATTCCATCATAGGACCATGATAACATGTCTTGGACCCCCCCCCAAAGCAACTTGAGTGTATCCGGGGAGTGTATCTGGAGGTGTATTGTGGAAACGCAAAGTGTTTGAACTTGTGTAATCCACTATTCCATGTTGTCCCTCCCCCCAAAACACGTCAATTGTATGTTGTGAGCCTAGCGTGGAGTGTAACTGAAATGTCTATGAATACGAGACATGTGAATACTTCTATGGTTCACTCTCTTTGCACACAAGTTTACGGAGTGTATCTCAGATACACTCTCCAATACACTATAACAATACACTTTTGACTTGGAGGGGGGGTAGAAAGACTATCCATACCCACCCTCCATATTGAGAGTGTATTGGGGTTGTGTAGCGTAGAGTCTCACAGATAGACACTCGAAACAACGACTTGTGTATTTCCGATAACCACCGTCCATACGTGTTCCATGACAGGAACCCAACACCCTGTCGTCCCCCCCCCCCCAAGCACATCGAGTGTATCTTGGGAGTGTATGTGGGGGTGTATTGTGGAAAAGCAAAGTCTTTGAACTTGTGTATTCCACTTTTCCATGTCGCCCTCCCCCCAAAACACATCGAGTATATGTGTCAAGTGAAGCATGAAGTGTATCTGAAACATCTATCGATACGAGACATGTGAACACTTCAATTGGTACTCTCTCTTTGTACACAATTTTATGGATTCGATATCCCTCAAATACACACTCCAATACACCACCCCTATACACTTTTGACTTGGAAGGGGAGGGGGGGAGAGAGGGCTATCAATACCCCCCCTCCGTATCAATAGTGTATTGGGGTGGTGAAGCGGAGAGAGTCACGGATAGACACTTAGAATTACGACTTGTATATTCTTGATAACCACCATCCATACGCGTTCCATAAAAGGACTCTGACAACCAGTCCCCCCCCCACCAAAGCACGTCGAGTGTATCTACGGACGGTATATGGGGGTGTATTGTGAAAATGCAAAGTTTTTGAACTTGTGTATTCCAATGTTTGAAACCTCATCCCCGTACTACAACTATGGGGTTTGCTTTAGTTCTTAACAAACATAAAGCACCAAACCCCTCGTGTAACAAAGGGGTTTGCTCCTAGTTTGATGGAAAAACCTATCGAAGGCGAACTCAACCATTCTCAACGTTCTTGCTTCTAGCATCGGCAATGCCGATGTAAAAAGGGAGGGACGTCAATCTCAAAGCCAGAAAGGTTTGACTCCGAGGGCGAAGTTGCCTCGCTATTTCCAAGTGGTCATTCTCGCCCTGTACACATGGAGGCAAGTTTATGCTTAAGACCCAAATACCCATAATATGAACACTTCACCCATTGGAATCAAAGGACATTAAGTGCACTTAACAACAAAGGATGACACAAATAGGTTCGATAAGATAGAACAAGTATAACACAAAAAGCGTATGAACACAAAATAGGTCATATTCAACAAGTACATGTCGATCACCTATTTGTTGCCCGTGAATTGGAAGTATAAGAACATGAAAATAAATTGAAAAATATGAGAAGTCAAAGGAATTTCGATGAATTTTCTAGGACCTTATACATTGAAATACTTGTGTATCTAGGATGTACATGTAACTTCCACGAAACATTCCTATTTATAGGAACTCATTTCCATGAAACATTCTCCCCATATGTTGTAGATTTGAACACTAGTTTATTAGTGCGTACTTTTGGGATGATTGACCATGAATGAAAGTCACATCTGAGGGGTTTGTGTTTTTTTTTCTTACTCATGCTCTTGATGGGCCCCGTAGTAGCAGAACCTAGCAGAATTCCTTCTATCGTGGGGGGGTTCATACCCTATAGTCAAAACCATTTACAAAGATACGCTAATGTATAATCTTGGATGTTTTATGATACACATCATCTTTTACATCTCAAATACACTTTGAACTTGGGAGGGGGGGAACATGGAAAACAATTTGACGTCGTTTCGCTTTACTATAAAAAAAAGCTCTTGAAATCGTTTGATGTCAAAACCATCTGTTTTCAAACATCAATGCTCCTCATGTGAAGATCAATTGTTTTTACCGTTTACAAACTTCTTTAGTTAGATCGTGATCGGCAAACATTTTATGCATCAACAGATTTTGACTTTGCACAAGCGGTCATCCCCTTGACATAAGTATTTCTTTTTTTCTTCAACCACAGAAACCAGATACACTGACCAGTTACACTTCACCAATACACTCTAACCTTTGGGGGGGAGTGAGGAAGAGACCAAGCCCCCCCACCATCCCCCTGAAAGTTTATCAAAGCGTGTTGAGATAATTTACGTGGTGCGTGTATCAAAACATATGTGATAGACATGTAAGAGGATGTAATGATGTTTAATAGATTAGTTAAAATAGACATGGTAAAAATGATACACGTTCCAAGGAACCACCCTAAAACATTTGGTCATCGGTAAGGGGGGGGAGACTTCTGATTACGTAGTGACCATTTGTCATGTGTGCGGATGCCACCAAATAAGAATACACCAGTTGAATTAATGTAACATTATCACACAATATCCATACAATGACTTGATACACTTTGCAATTACACTTGACCTATTTGGGGGGAGCTTGGACTCTGGATGACCCCTCCAATCCCCCCCCCCCCAAAATGGTATAGTGTCTTAGCAAATTGTAGCTAGTCAAAGCCAAGACAATTTTTGTGGATGTCACAAATTGAGCTCATCCAAACTCAACTACAGAGTGCACGAGAGAAAAATACCTGGGATTGTGCACGTCTTGAAAATGTGCCGGTGCTACTTGGAACACCAAAAATACATTGTAAGCATAAACAACCATGCGCTATGGTACCTCAAGAATCAGCCAAATATGAGCCTTCAGAAACCCAATGTATGGAGTTCTTTGATTCCAAATTCAATTACGACATTGAGTATCGACCTATAGAAACAAATCTAGCGGATGCTCTGAATCGACGACTAGACTTGATGGCAGGGATTGACTTGTTACTTGTTGTATGATACCCGTACCTCGTAACTTTGTTTATGGATGCTTACAAGCCATTTGATGAGTATGACAAGACCAAGTTTTGGTTCAACGTCACAATGGATGATGAATATTTTCTTGCTAGATAGTTATACCTTAAAACAAAGAATTGAGGTAGATGGTATTCAAAGAGTGCCACGGTACTGGACCAGATGGATACGTTGGCAAGGAAAACATGTTCAAGAATTTTGCTAAATATCCCTTTTCGGACAAGATACAGACCAGTATGAATGCGTTGTGCGAATTGTGTGACAACTGTCGGCAACAAAAAGTATTGTTGCATGACGCCACCAAGACCACTCCAAGACCTCCTTGTTTTGGTGGAACCATGGGTCGACATTGGCATGGAATTTGTAACTGGATTACTCACCACTACCAGGGATTATGGCCCCATCCTTATGATGGTGGATGTTTTTCAAGATAATGGCACTTCATTCCAAAAACGACTACCGTTACTGCAAAGGGAAAAACACATTTTTTTTCTTCAATTAGATCGCGTAGCTACACGCTATTCTACGTAGCATCATTTGCAATAAAGACAACTACTTCACTTACCACTTTCAATGCACATTAATGACATGTTATGGCAATATGATCAAGCTATCAACACCATTCTATCCTTAAACCAACGGGTAGATTGAAAATAGAAATCAAAGTTTGAGAACCTTATTCCCATTCTATGCAAACCACATGGCTCTGATAGGATGGCAAAAGTGTCGGCCGCCAGACTCAAACACAACTCCACAACTTCCACCGCAATGTGTAGAATTCCGTGCGAGGTGGTTTATAGCCAACTTCTTGGAACACCTACATGATTTCAAACCTACCACAATGTTCTCACAGTTGACATCTACCAACAATATTTCTCCGGCAGTTAGGAGTAAACATGACACACCCTTGTGAAGACACAAAGAGCTACAAAGCGAGCAGTAAGATGGCATCATAATGATAACATATTCAACACTAGAAACATCATCCTCCTTAGCTTGGCAAACATTAAAATCCAAACATTGGAGTTTTCAAGGCTCAAACCCCAATGGGTGGGATTGTTTGAGAGTTTGCAGCACAAATCCCTAACATCGCTTGACTTTCCCTATGTCAAAGCATGGAGATGTAACTTGTCTCCCACATTAGCAAGCTGAAGTACTACCAGGAATCTAGTAAGGACATCTCCTTAGCAAAGATGTTCCATCTCCTCTCCTACTCAAGTGGATGGGGACCCAAATCACGCAAGTAAGGATATTCTTGTCCATCGACACCATGGAAAGTGATGGAGTATCTGGTAAATTGGCAGGACAAGGATGTTGTGCACAATAGGTGGAAGTCCTACAACAATCTTTGCGACATTGGTCAACTAATCCATGGCTACAATGACGTCTTTGACCTATTCATGCTAATTCGTGAGAAACTTACAACTAGGAGGGATATAAGTATTACGTCCAACACGTACACGAGTCCCTTCACTCAATGAGTGGGCATTTTTTTCCTTTCCTTCATAGCCCAACGCTCAACACCCTTGATATTTTATGTTTTTGGAGGATGATGATTTGGCCACATGCCCTGAGCGGAGGTGTTCCGTTCTTGAAGATTTTGATAACTTCAATCACTTTCTAGAAATGTAGTCAGAAGAATTGTGACGTATATCAAACTTTTTTTACTCTTCGATTGTGTTCTTGACTACGCTAGATAATTCATAAGACTACGCCTCAATATTCTTGAATTCCTCAGACCACTTGGCTTAGTTTCTCAAAGTGACAAATCCTGGTGCAACATCACATGCGTTGCTCCGCACAAACTCCAACGTTCGAACAGATGCCTTGTTGTGATTCTTGTCATTGTATCCATGAGCTCAAATTGTTTGATACCTATCATTGAAGTACAATTAGTTCTTAATACAAGTTATCTACGTGTCCAATACTTGAACTGTCTAAGACTCCACAACTCGTCCTTGTGAGCCACTCTTGGTTTGCTTGGCGTACCATGACTCACGTAAATCTTACCTCATTTACACAATTGGTTGGCCTCCACTGTCATTGTCTTGGAGGAGGATGACTCTAAGTGCTCAATCGGACATGTTGGTGGCCATGACTTATTCCACTACATAATCGACCAATCGTAGGAGTAGTGTTAAGGTAAGAATATCTCTATTACATGCAAAAGCTTCTTTTCTGCTTTCCTCCCAACTCCACTCTATAGCTTTACAAGTGAAAGGGACATGCCTACACCCATGCGTAGCCTTTATGAATCAATGATGGTAACTACATAATCAAGAAAACACCCGTACGCCCCAAACGTTGGTTTGCGTTGGCCAATCAGGGACCGCCTCTTTCTTCTTCCAGTCCATTGTTATCTGTTCGTTGCCGAGGATGTGGCAAATAAACTTAATCAAATGATGAAAACAAACATAGTTTGAGATTTTTTGTGTAGAGTTTCTCTTCATACAGCATTGAAAACCTTTTTGTGATGTCCATTGTGCTCTGCCAAGTTGTGGTTGTACACTAAGATGTTGTCAAGCCACATGATGACAAGGTCATCGAGGTACGAACAAAGATTCTTCTTCTTTAGCATCGTCAACATTCAAGGGTCAAATGTAAGTCTAGATGCCATAAGAACGATCTTGATGTGCCTATATCATTTCCTTTATGTCCTTATCATATACATGAATGTTATGAGAGCCACTACGTATGTTGATTTTTCATGAATTTTCTTGGCTTGTGGAGCTGGTTAGAAAAATATCCTTCCAAAAGGGGGTAAGGGTTCTTGATGGTGATGTTGTTTAACATTGGTCATTCCACACACATCCTCATCTCAAACCTTTCAAAAACAAAGTATATGTGTCATGTAAGGTGACGTGGATGACTCGACAAAGCTCTGATCAAGCATCTTGTATAGTTACGAGAAGAGATTGACGACGGTTATGCATTCTTGTGTTGTTTTTTCTTGATCCCGGTCAGCACGTGATCCCTCATCCAACAAAGACTACTCCGCTGCTCTAGTCCACATGCAAATTGTGTCAATATAAGAAATCTTGCCCGAGGATGTCTTTTTGTTTTCTCATTAGGCAAGTCATTTATACCATTGTGTCGTGCTAACATGTGACATTTAGTCAAAGAGGTTTTGCAAGCTTGTAGATCTATATTCATTTATTGACGTTTTTTCCTTAAAATGCCCCTGGTACTACTTGTACATAGAGCTTCTGAATCATGTTGTTACTTAGAAGATAGTGAAAATGTCCTCCATTCTTTGCCTTTCATAGGTCCTTGGTTGTACTTATAACAGCATTATCAGTTGGTCATCTTTATATCCCTCGTCAAATTTTACCATCTCATGAATCCTCGTCTGCCCCAATATGAGGCGAAACTCCTCAAACCCAAGGATTATAATCTGTCTACTTCTACCCTTTGTGATTTCCCAACTCCTTGTTTTTTTTTCTCTGTGCCTTCCCCCATTTGGGCCTATTGTTTCCACTTAAGACATTCGCTCAAGATGTGCTTTGGCTTCATGCAAGTCTGTCCAATTCTATCCATTGATTGTGTTGTTTGACGGTAGTGATCTCCGACATACATGAGTTATCCGTTTATTGTGATTTCCATCTGTCACAATGTAATCTGTTGCCTTCGAGTTGCTGACCTTTATATTCCATAATCCACTCATTGTAGTCATTGCTCTTGATGGGATTCGTTGCTACGGGGTTTTTGTGGAAGTTCGTCTTGGATGCCAAGTATGGAGATTTCTTGCTTGGTGTCGTTCTTAAGGCCATTTTTGTAGTAGAAATAGAAGTATCTAAGGGCGAGGTCCTTGCCAGTGATGATTTGGCAGACTTACCATTCTGGAATGCCAATGCAGGCGTTAAAGCTTGCATTCACGTGTCAAGCATATTGTTCAATTTTCCAAAGAATTCAAGTATGGCATGCATAGAATCCATTTCATTCTCCAATGGATTCATTGAGTTGTGGTACGTTAGATTGATCTGATGAGGAGGAAAAATGCATGTGGTCAGCGATGTGACATCGGCTACGTGAGTTGTTGATCCATCTATGTTGGTCTTCTGCTGTCGTGGGATGGTCTTTAGATCGGACCACCAAATTAAAGTCGTGTCACATAAAAACGAGGTCACAAGGTTAGTTTAACTTGTGTTGTTGTTGACCCTATCAGTGGTGAATTATAGCTCCATAACATCAGCCACATCAAAACCAGTGGTCCTTTGAATCTTGCAAGATTGAATACCTCACAACGTGCCGACCAAATTCGAGGCTCACTTCACAGTTAATCTTTCTTAGTGAGTACTACTTCCAGAACGCATGCACTCAAAAGCTCCTCCACGGACATGTTAGGTTGTTGGAGCAGATGGGTGTTGAGGCTCTTAGATCAAGGCAAAGTTAATCGCCCCAAATTCATACACTCCAAAATAAGTGTACCAATAGGTGTAGTCCTGTATTCATGGAATTCTCAAATATAATAATAATGAATGCATGTGACTAGAGCCTAGTTGTATCTCCTTGCCAAACATGAAAAGAATGAAAGAATTTTATAGTATAGAGACGTTCTGTAGAACGGACAAAGTTCACCTTTCTGTTAATTCCCGAATACAATTTTGTGTACACAGTTTTGAGGGTGAGACGATTAGTTGTATAGGCTTGGGCCCTACAACGTTTGGCACAAGTCCTTGGATTTGCAAGCCTGTCGGTTGGTACCTCCCATTGTGTTAGAAGTCGTCTTGACGGGGCAGTGTAACTCAAGCATTGTTAGGATTTTATTCTTGTTATGGTTAAAGTCTTACACCGTTACAAAGTCGACCAAACCGGCTGAATGTGTCATAACCTTTCAGATTGGAAGAGCGGTGGTTGGGACAGGTGGCCGGTATTACCCCCAAAAACGGTGTGAAAATCTTGAGGTTGAAGCACGGTTGGCCACAAATGTAAAGAAAAGAATGTCCACTCCCAGAGTTAAGGGACTCGTGTACGTCTAGGACGTAATAATGAGTAGGGTAGCCCTTTAAGGGAAAATGTGTTTTAAGCTAAAACAAATAGAATGTCCCTTGGAAATTCAAATACACCAACACAATCAATGGTCAATCAAACTCCTACTTGTTCTGTTGGCTCCCTTGCGACCGTCACATGAGATGACAAAACGTTTCTTTGACGGGCAGTCTTCTCACCACTGACATGATCTCAAAATTGTAACACGTGTATCTCTCAACAAAATTCTATTCATGCAAGGAACAGAGTCAAATCTGACATTTGAGCCCCACAACTGACTATTGCAAGGGTCTTGGCGGGTTACATCAAGTAAAGTAACTCTCCAGCTGGAAAAATCTATCACACGTATCCTAAGTGAAGATCTGGGTTCAGGTGATGGACTTTGTCAATAGAGTTCATTTTGGAGAATGTAAGATTTAATTCTCTCGATCCAATGCACATTGATAAGCACACTCTCATGTCAGATTCATGCAGACTTAGGTCACAAAATGCCAAAACTATGCAGCTCACTCAAAAAACTCATTGAATTATCTCTCTAGGTTTTTTTCAATGAAGGAGTACTGAATTTCATGCGAGTAGCTTAAACATTCACGCAAACTGTTCAAACACTTGCTCAAAGAGTTGTTTGCATTTGCTACGTGCGAGTTGAAGAAAGGTCGCATAGAGCTTGCATTCAGGGATGGTACCTAATGCTAGCCACGAGGAACTGACAAACCATCGCTCAAATCTGACTGCAACAAAGCCACTAAAACAACAAAGGAATCAATCAGACATGGCTTGTTTTAGTGCATTTGGATTTTTGTGACTAGTTTCAATAACCAAGTATTAAAAAACCCATCAGTGCTAGTGAATGGAACTCATTCATGAATCACGACATCACGCTTTGTCCTCCTTCATGATTCATTTTAGCCATTCAAGCCACCCAATGTGACAAAGTAGGCTAAGAATCAGTGAAAAGGCGTGGGAGACTTGTATGCAATACATGAAACTGACAATAGTCAAAACTTGACCCAAGCAATTTTGAGCATTGAATGGAGTCTACATTGCCGTGTTGAGCTAGTGAATCGAGGTTGAATGAAAATGTTGTGGAGAATATTGCTCAAATCCCAATAATTCTGAAGTAAAACGTGGTAAAAATTGGTAGGTTGATAGTCTGAAACCCTTCAACAACACAAAAGGACATTGAAAAATGTGAAAATGGTCTCTAGCCGATTCATCCACCCATAGAGGGTGCTTTAACTTTTGAAGTTCATCCTGTCACTAGAAGACAAAAACAAAATTGCGGAATTATGTTCATCTATGCTGGTGACCACGTGAACCTTGTAATAAATACTACCATTCCTGGTTGTGTAGCCACATAGCCGTGTCAGGACGACCGTGTAGAGACCTTCAAACTGCCCCTGTATCTAACATTTCTTGTGACCCTCAAAGGTGCTCATGTCATCAAATCTGGAAGATTTTGGGATCTCTTCTCGGCCATCTTCTAATGTGTGGAGCTATCCGCATGTTGTACTAGTTCCTCTGGCAACACACCAAACATGTTACTTATTTCGCAGATACAAAAGAAAGGTGCAATGGCTTGGGTCATACAAGTGAAATCTTTTAATTGAACGGTTTCTAGGGTTGTTTGGTTGGCCATCACAGACAATACATTAGCCTCCACATGTGGTTAAAAGAATCAAAGTTTTCAAGGTATTGTTTCAATGTTTCATTTTCAAAAGAGTTATTGGGTAAAACTCTATTGTAACTATGCAAAAAGGTACATGTTATCTGATGTGAGGGTGGGTGATTTTAATGAACTTTGCCATGTCAAAATCAACCCATCAGTTCCTTATCAAGCCCTTTGGTTGAGGGGGTTGTGTTTTGCTTGGAGGGACATGGACAGTTCATAGGAGTTGTGGGACAGGAGACAATTTGGTGAATTGAGATCATTGGGGAATTTGTAGTTTGCAGTTAATGTACATTGATGCCAAGTGTCTGAACTGTCGAGTGCATATACACAAACAGGAAATTAGATTGAGGTATACCTTAGATCTTGGACACTCAAATTGAGGGAAGTGTGTGATATTGTGTTTTTAGTGATTTCTTTGAGGCAATCCACCACGAAGTCAGTGGGTTTTGGCAATGTTGATGCGCATTTTTATGAATATCCAATGTTGTTGAGATGTTAATCACATATTGTCAAAACATTGTTCTTTTTTAGGATTCATCTATAAACCTCTCTAGAAAGCAGTCAAAGGTGTGAGGATATCCTCAAACGGAGCACTGGAGGTCATAGCAGGTGGCCACAGTTCCCTTAGCTGATTTGCGAAAGAATCCAGTCTGTTTGTGCCCTCGTGTTCTGTTAAGAAGGGAAGACGAGTGGGGAGAAGCTCTGAAACAACTGCAAGGGGGGGAACCTCCGGAGGAGTGAAGAAAAGAAGTGGAAGAAAGGATTAAGAAACTGTTGATTTAGAAAAGTGAGCACGGAGAGAACACCCTACAGCCTAAGTGCAACACTCTCCACACAAAGGCTAACCACAGGACATTTTGTGTGCAGACAGATCCAAACAAGACCCCTGGAACATCTTTGGAAAGCACCTAGGAACCTAAATCATTAACTTTATGATTCTACACATGCGGAAGAACAACAGCTTTCACACAAATGGGAGGTATCAATGTTTATCTATTTTAACCATGTTTGACATGACACGTAAGCAAGCATAACAGTGCAAAGCATCACAGTTATGTTCCCACACTTAAGTCCTGACCACCCCAGGAATGCTTCACATGACATGGCTCCCATTAAAAGATGGGTCTCACCATGGACGAACACCACATAGAAGTGTTGCTAAAATAGGGGCACAGCCCACAAACAAAGACCGATCCACACTAGAGTGACTACTTTAACACGACAACAAAAGCAAGGGTGGATGAGAAGACACAAGCATAAACCACATTGCATGCGTTGCCACAGCTCCAAGCGCCATTCGGCTATGGTGTCAAGGAGAATCTGGTGAAATGAGTGGATAGAGGAAGCCGATGGTGATTACCAATTTGGGGATGTGACGGGGATGAAAATGAGGGCGGAAGAAGGGCGGGATAAGTGGTATAGTGCACAATCAAGTAGAAAGGAGCAAGGGAAAGGGGGGAGTGGGATGGGAGCAAGAGGGGAAGGTGTTAAAGCCAATACTTGTGCTTACGCCAATGCCAACGACGATGATGATGACGATGATGATGATGATGATGATGATGATGCCGATGATGATGACGATGCCAATGATGATGGCAATGATGATGCCATTGACAATGTTGATGAAGATGAGGTGTCAAAGATGAAGAATTACAATTAAGGGTCTGAAGAGAGGGAGGAGGGAGGGGTGACATATTGGGGAGATCTGACAAGTGGGGGGGTCAAGGAAGGGAAGGGAAAGGTGGGGATGGGCTAGTTGAGGGAGGGAGGGAGAGGGGAGGATGGGAGCAAGGGGAAGAGCGGTAGGAGAGGATAGGAGCAATGCAGAGAGTGAAGGGGGAATGGGACTGAAGGAGAGGGGGGAAGGGGCTGTAGGACGGGAGGGAGGTAGCGGGGTCGAGAGCGGGTTGGAGGGATGGAGGGAGAGGGAGGGGAGGGATGGGATCAAGGGGAGAGAGAGAGAGAGAGAGAGAAAGGGCATGAGAACTGGAATAAGGGAGAGGGAGGGGAAGAATGGGAGCAAGGGAGAGAGGGACAGGGAGAGGTAGGGTCGATAGAAAGAGAGGGAGAGGGGGAGAGAGAGAGAGAGAGAGAGAGGGAGAGAGAGAGAGAGAGAGTCAGGGATGTGGGTGACGGAGAGAGAGAGAGAGAGAGAGAGAGAGAGAGAGAGGGAGGATGGAGTCGAGGGAGCGATGAAAAGTCGATGCTGATGCCGGTCGTGATGTCGTTGACAATGATGATGCTGATGATGATGTCCATGATGATGCCATGGACAATGTGGATGAAGAGGAACTGTCCAAGATGAAGAATTCCAGGTGGGGAAGGAGTGATTGATAGGGGAGAGATAACAAGAGGGGGGATTCAAGGAAGTGAAGGGGAAGGTGGGGATGGGCTGGTTATGGGAGGGAGGGAGAGGGGAGGATGGGAGCAATGGAGTAAGCGGGAGGGAAGGATTGGAGCTGGGGAGAGAGGGAGGGGGAACTTGACTTAGGGAGAGGGAGAAGGGGGAGGTAGGATGGGAGGAAGGGAGATGGGTTGGGAGCGGGGTGGAGGGATGGAGGGAGGGGG
>SZWC01017788.1:7860-37417 GCA_023375785.1 Penium margaritaceum | reverse complement strand
GCTTCCTTGAACTCCTCTAGTGCAAACATGCTGATGGAATCAAGGAGCATATCATTCACATAGACGACGATGATGAGGAACTCATGCTCATGCATCTATCATTAGACGCTGCAGTTACACCCGATGTGCTCTAATCCCATAAATTGCACCACCGTGTCCAACGTCTGGTTTCATGTACCCGATGTTCGCTTAAGATTGTACAACGACTTTAGTAACTTACAGACCAGGTATAATTGGCCATCCATGACGATTCCTTCTGGCTGCTCTATGTATATCTCCTCCTCCAAGTCAACGTTCAAGAATTCCATCTTGACATCCATGTGGTGGATCTTGACGTCCTTACATGCTGCATAAGAGAGGAGTGTGAGCACAGAGGAAAGTTTTGTAGCAAGAGTTGAATCTCTGTGTTATCGATGCCTTCGCGCTGCAAATAGCCCTTCGCAACCAGTATCGCCTTGTACTTTTTAGGTTGCCATCTGCACCCCTCTTTTCTTGAATACCCAATTTCACTCTATCACCTTACCACCTGGTGGACGCTCACTCCACTCTCACATGCCAATGTCAAGCTACTATTGTATCTCCTGTTGCATAGCTCGTACCAAATCTACTCTTGCTGGTGCAACCATGGCCTCCTTGTAGGATGTTGGCTCATTTAAATCTGCTGCAACTGCAACATTCATATGTTTCGGTGTACAAAATCCAAAATTGGCTGCGCTTACCGGGGTTGTAGCGCACTGTGAGAGAGTACCTACGTCTTCATGCTTGGCCATTAGCGGGCAGCTGGCGCGGTGTTGCTGACACAAATGCTGCTGCTCATGGTGCTACATGTGCGGCTTCTGCCGGTGAGGCCACTTTATCTACTGCATCAGACATGGAAGAGTAGAATGGTTCTTTTTTTGCATAGTAGAGGAAAGATCAAGAGAAACTGGAGTAAGAGGAATGTTTGCTCCTACTGCTCTGTTTGCTGTTAGTTCTACTGCCTCTTCAAAAACAATGTCGGAACCGATGATGTTGCTCTCGTTGAAGATGAAGTTCATGGAGATGATGATGTGGCGTGCATCCCTGTCGTAGAGGCCATAGGCTTCACTTGCCACGTCGTAGCTGATCATCTGCATATGCATATGCATCCCTGTCGTTGTGTCCCACTTTTGCAGCTTCTCCTTGGATATGTGCATGTGCGCCAAGCTGCCAAAAGCAAAAGGTGATCCATGCTTGGATTCTTGCCAAACCATGCCTTGTACAACATCACATGCTCCACCGCCTTGGTTGGACTGCAGTTCTTGATGTAAACCGCAATGCCAACAACTTCAGCCCAAAATTTGTAGGTAAGCCAAGTTGCGTGCAGTATGGAGAGCACCGACTCATTGATGGTGCGGTTGGCGCATTTTTCTACACCATTGTGCTGTGGTAAGTATGGTGTAGTACGCTGCATGTTGATGCTAGCAGGTGTGAGGTAGTCTTGAAACTCCTTGACAAGGTGCTCCCCAACGCGCTCATTGTGCAATACCTTGATTCTCTTGCCAGTTTGGTTCTCCACCATTGCCTTGAATTCCTTGAACCTGTTAAATCACTGGTCCTGGGAAGCAAGGAAGTACACAACAGTACAATGACTGAAATCAACAATGAAGGTGGGGAAATACTTACAGCCTCCAAATCTTTAGGTCTGAATCGTGCCACACAGTTCCATTTGGACCTGCTCCAGTACCTCCTTCACACGTTCCCCTACTCAAGAGAACATTTTGCAATGTTACTTCCCCTCCAAACAGCGAATGTAAAACTACTGCATAAAGTTGGGGATGGTAGGCAAGTCGTGCACCATATGCTGCACGTGAAGCTACTACAAGGCGTGCATGCTGATGTGGCCATAGTGAGCATCCCAGATCTTGCCATCTGTCGCATGCATCACTTCTACAAGACTCAACTCATCCAGGATCATGGTCGCCACCAGGAGGCAATACATTTTCCCCTCCTTCACCGACCTAGCCAGCTCCTTTCCTTTCTCCTTGTTGAGGATGTAGTCATGATCATCATTAAAGATGACACACAATCCTAAGTTAGTGGGAGAGAAGACAGCTGAGGTTGAATGCAGCATCAGGTACACGCAACACGCCATGGAACACTCCCTCTTCAATGCCATGCGGATTTTCCAAACACATGTTCACAATCTTGATCCCCATAGCATATACCAATCAGTTATCACCCATAACAATAGGAAGATGAGGGATTGACAGCAGTTGCGTGAACCATGCATTGTGGAGCATCAGGCTCTTGGTACACCCTAAATCCTTGTAAGTTCATGCAAGTTCAACTTCTCCACCTATGACATGTAGGATTTTTCCATGAAACGAGGATCGTGTACCTACTTGGTCATGTTCATGTTAACAATGTTATGCATTCTTGTCTGGTTTTGCTGCTGCTGTTGTGGATGATGTCATGACTACTACTGCTGCTGTGCAGTTTGCTACTCTTGCTTTGGCTCCGATGAATCCTGCTACTACTGCTCCTTCTGGTCCCTCTTGAACTTAAAGCACTATTTCTTGTTCTGTCCCTATTTCTGGCTATAATGGTACTTGCCTTTCTTCTTACTTCTCTTTTGCCCAGATTGCTACTGCTGGTTACATGAGTCCATGGCAACAAAAGCTGCGTCACCACTGCTGCTGCCATTGCGCCTTGTAGCATTACAACGCAGTTCCACCTGCACCAAATGAGTGTAGATGAAGTCAAGGTCAAGACTCAGATCGCACTCCAGCATCTTTTGCACTGTGTCATAGCTCATTGCGAGTTCCATTAGGAAGAGGAGGATGCAACGCGTCTCTTCCACAGTATTCTTGGTCACTTTTCACTACTTTGCCAGATCCTTTGCATTGTCAAGGTACGCCTCCATCCCTTTATCATCTAGCATTTTCAACACCATCATATTCTCCTCACAAAGAATTATGAATGCAAGGTCCTTGCTTTCACACTTCTTGCAAAACGCATCCCATTCATCTTTTGGAAGAGCATTGTTACTTACATTCTATGTAATCCAAAATAGGTATGTGTCAGTTACTCTGTTAGAAACTAGTTTGAAACTTTATTGTCTTATTCATGATTCAACTTGCAACTTAATTGTGGTACTTGTCCACTCACAAAACTTGTTTGTAGTAAGTAGCCGTAACATCTACGGGCTTGTTTCTCAGTTTTTTCACAGACGGTTTACAAATCCTCCTCTTAATCTGAAACAAAAAGAGTCAATCCTTCCTAGCCTGAGAATGTTTTCATGATGCATTATAGGTATGAAACATACTTCTGAAGTTTTTTATTATTGAAAAGAAAAAATCAATCTAGGTCCAATAGATGAAAACATCTGCACAATCAAAAGTAGATATTTGTGCATGAGTTAATCTGGTTTCTTAAGGAGAAAATCAATGCATACGAGAATAGTATGATTTTTTTCATTTCATTCCATGGACCTATGTGCAGTCTCAATGATTTTGTAACTTTAAGGATAATCTAAAAGGCAAAATCCATATATGGTTACATAAGAATATTCCAAAACTCTATTTCTACACACTACGCGTTCAATAGAAACTACACAGAAAGATCCTCAAAAGAGAATTTGATGCCTTTATATAAAAAATGAAAACTTAGTGATGCATTGATGTTTAAACCATGTCTTATAACACTAAAAAAACGAAGGCTTCAAATGAATACGTGATACAAAACTTGAAAAAAATGCATCATCTACAACTATTTCTGAAGAGTGTAAACTTTGTGATTTTGAATATGAACGGCAAAATGATTGATGGAAATTTTGGATAAATGATGATGCTTCCATCTTTGAGAAAGGTTTGTAGACAGTTAATCCCTTTCATAAGAGTTTTACCATGCATGAAAACTTTCATAAGGATAGTTGAAAATGAGGATTCCAATATCCTCTATGGATATGATGAAGAATAATACTATCATCTTTTAGTAAGAGATGGATAAATAGTGGATGAATACCTATCATTTGTACATCTTCCCGTAAAATTATTAATCATCATTCCAATTTTTTCATGAAGAACTTTAAATAAGGTGTTAGACAGCATGAAATCAATCACTTAGATGGGTGATCAGTTGGCACAGAATATTCCGACTGGACAAGAGCATCCTCGTACACTCTTGCTCATTGTCGTTTTACAACTCCTCACTCTTTTTCTGATTTCCTTCCCTTTTTCGTTTACTAATGTCATTTTCTACTGTCGAGTGAGATATGGCTTGGCTTCCTACAAGTCAAGTAGAGCCGTCGATCACGCTGATAAAAGGCCTCCATTTCCATCAGAGACATGGTTTCCATCCACTGTGACTTTCCTCCACCACAATAAGAGTTATGGCCTTGGGTTCGCTAGCCATTGGATTTGTGCATTGGAGCTTTGCAATCAGCGCTGTCGATGTGATCAGCTATAGTGATTTTCTGTGGAATGTTCTCTTGGATGTTGAAGATGACAATTGCTTATGAACATCTTGCTTGAGGCCATTCTCCGAGTAGAAACACAGTTTGTTGGGGGCAATTTCTTTCCCAGTGATGATTTTACAAGAACGCTGAGTGTACTCCGTCATTCTAGACAGCTCACACAGAAGTTGGAGTTTGTACCGTGCATCAGATATTCCATTGAACTTTTTTAAGAGAGCAAAGGTAGTGCACACGAAGTCACTCCATGTTTTCGGTGGCGTGAGAGAGTCGTGCCACATTAAATGAATGTGCTGAAGATGTTGTACGCTAGCGGACGATAATGAAAGAGCGTTCACGTGAGCTGTTGATCTGGCTCCGCTGGTCCCTAGTGGTTGTTGGGTGGTCTTTAGGTCGGACCACCAACTCAAAGCCGTGCCACACAAAAGCGAGACCGCGAGGTCAACTTTATTTTTGTCATTGTTGAGCCCAGCAGTGGTGGAGTACAGCTCAAAACTCATCAGCCACATCCTATGTGTCTGTCCCTTCAAGGTTGCGGGATTTAACGGCTAGGGAAGTGCTTGTCAAATCTGGGATTCACTCGAAAGTTGTAATTTTCTCTCAGTAAGTACTGCTCCATGCACATGAGGCATCCAAAGCACCTCCATCTCCATGTTGAGTTGTTGGAGGAGATGTGCGTTGAGGTTCTCATGTCCCGATAACTTATGGTACATGTTTTCTTTACTTTTTGCTTGTCGGCTAGTGCCTCCCAATGTGTTAAGTGTCGTCCCGACAGGCAGCGGCAAAGGCACAAGATTTGTCGAGCCAAAGGGATCCATCCCCTGGTTAGCCGTCAGGTTTGCATGTGTTGCGTCATTTACCATAGAGGTTTCTACTGTTCTCTGGTTTAACTGGAGTGTGTAGGTGTTCATACGCTACAAATCCTCCATTCCCACAGTACTCGTCAAGGACTGTTGCTTGTCCTCCATTGCACTCCCTCTGTTCACCATCATTGTTGCGGTCTGCAATCTTCTGAATGGTGGAGATGCGCTGAGGAATTGTGGGAGGTTGTTGCTAGGTAGTTAATGCGTCAGTTGCTCCTCCGGTGGTGCTGCGCTCACATACCAACTATTACGCCAAGAAAAACGTAGGTGATTCTCAGGGATGAGGTATAGGACAAACGACTTTTTGAGAATTTGATGACAACTGTTGAGTGAGTTCATCACATATGTACAATTCGGAGAATGAGAATGAGGCATAAGTCGGGTCCTCAGCCTTTGGACCGAGGGATGAGTGCGAGGCCACTCCGTGAGTGGCTACTTTGAGAAGCTCAGCCACGAAGTCGAGGGGTTTTGAGAATGTCAAGGGGCATCTTCATAAGATTCTACCAATGTCAAGAAGCTGAAAAACCTTTGTCAGATCATTGACATAGTTTACGATACTTCTCTTGACATTTCTGGAAGGTTGTCAAAGTTGTAACCAACTTCTAGAACGGAACACTGGAGGTCCGGGGAGTTGGCCAGAATGCCCTCAGTGAAACACTGTAAAACTTTGGAGGTCAATGCGTAGTGGTGTATGAATGTAGTGAAAGAAATGTTCACTCGCAGATTTTAGATACTTGTGTACATCAGGGACATAGTATGGAATGTGATCAAAGCTGTGAGAAATATGTGGAACGGAACGACGGAGGTCGTAGAAGTGGGCCAGAATGCCCTCGCCCAAACGGCATACAAATCCTAAAGTCGTCTTATAGTGGGCCATGAATGTAATGACAAAATACCCTCTTTTGGACTTTAGGGACTCGTGTATGTTAGGGAAGTAACAATTCCACCCTCTTTAGCTGTGGCGTCCCAGTGCATTAGCAGACATAGAGCAATGACAACGGTAACAGCCATCAACTAGGTGATTGATGTGTCAGAGGTTGTCATAAGGCTCTCAACTGTTGTGCACAGTTTCAAAAGTGTACCACTTGACCAGGTACTCAGTCTTTGTTTTCCACGGCGTCGATGTCCAAGGATATCTTAAATCACATATTCCATATCTCAGTCCACTTGTACGGGAGGTGGTGGTGGAATGTCTTTGCCGGGGAAGCTCTTACTGGGGTCTCAATACTGCTTGAGCTTCTTGATGTGGAAGACAGGATGCATGGCTGTGTTTTCACATAGGTAGAGTCAAAGCAATGACAGGTTTTTGCATTTACTCGATATCAAACGGTCCCAATTACCAGTGTTTGGTTTTTTTTAAGTCATGTCCTCGGATTTTTGTGTTCTCTGACCTAAGGAGGATGTGATTGCCAGCGTTGAACACGTCATCGCTACAATGTGGGTCAGACGTTCATCTCATAGCTACTGGTTTCTTCACGAGGGTCTGTCTTGTTTCCTCCCAAATACTTGCAAAGTCCCTATGGTGGATGTCAACTGTGAGGGTGTTGCTTGGACTGCGTAGTCCTACCAGCGTGACAAGAAGTTTGCCGCATACCACTTCAAAAGGAATTTTCCAATTTGCGGAGGAAGTGGTGAAGTTGTATGCGAGTTTGGCTATTGGCAGCTTGGCTGCTCAATGGGTGCCGTGCGGCTCACACAATATGCAGAGAATCGTTTTTAGCATCTGATTAGTCTGCTTTGCTTACCCATCGGTTTCAAGATGGAATGCCATTGATGGCTGGATCCGAATTCCATAATACGTCATCAATTTGCGCTACAAATGGCTAGTGAAATTGATGTCTCTGTTGTTGATGATGGTACATGCCACATCGCATAACCATACAATCTGCTCTAAAAACAGCTGTGTTTTTCCTTCTATGGCTACATTGTTCGTCGTCGTAATGAACTGTGATGTTTTAGAAAATTTGTCTACCATGATGAGGATGGCGTCTCAACCCTAACTTGTGGCGGGAAGTCCCATCACAAAGACCATGCTGATGTTAACCCACGGCTCCTTGAGAACATGTAGTGGTTGGATTAGAGCGTTTGGTCTCGTGCGACAAGATTTTTTTCCCTAACAAATGCCCCATGATTTGTAGAAGGCTGACAAGTCGTTCTACATCTTGGTTCACGAATAGTATCTTGCCAGCTTCTTGAGCGTCCTATCCTGGCCAGAATACATACTGTAACTGTGAACCGGGCGCTGTGTGCTAGCCTCAACCGGATGGTGTAGGCACCAACCGGCGACAACGGCAACCAAAGGGAGGCCGGTGCACACCTTTTCGGGGTTACAGAAGCGTAGGTTCTTCTTGGGGGAGCACGGGAACACATGTGGCACAGTGGGAGTAAACTGTACTTGTTATTCAAGTGTCAACATACAAGACTATATGTACATGATGACACATCCTAGGCGACCCGAAGTCACCGAGCCATACGCGGCCCCGTACAGGCAGGGGATGAGCATTATTACCTTGGAATCACGTAGCTCATCTTCCCAGAATTCCAACACACCAAGAATCGCACCATTCTGTGAAGGAACGGCCGAGATATGGCCATTTCCGTGAACCACGGAAATCTGCCGCTGGCAGCACCACTAGCGGCGGTGACGGCCGCCCGAAGCGCCCTTTCTGGTAACAACACGCCGGGCGCCATTCCGAAGCGCCCTTGGTCCTCCATGATCCTTGAATCATTGACTATCCGGGCCCCAAGGCACGCTTTGGCCTTGTTGGGTCTTCCGAGGGTCGAGCCTTGGTCTTTGGGGACGATTTCCCGTCACCTTTTTCCCCTCGGCCGGTCCAACCTTTGGCAGGGCGTATCTTCCTCAATTCTGGATGGATCGACCCCGCTCTTGGGTCGATCTTGCACGGTTTTTCCTGTATATTCTAAATCCAAAGTCAGCTTGTATACTCAAGGAAGCCACAAGCCGTAATCAGTGCCATTGGCACTGTCCGGCTTACACTACCATCCCCTTTAGGAGCGAGCCGTCCCGGTTTGCTCTTGATATTCCTGGAGGACGGCATTCACCCCGCCAACATTGAAGTTGCGGACAGGCTCCCATGAGTTTTGGGCTGCGTTGTAGCCTGTCCACTTGACGAGGTACTCCCATCCATGGCCACGACGACGATGGTCGAGAATAGCCTCCACTTCAGACTCTTCCTTGCCCTCGATGACCACCGGAGGGGGAGGCTCCGAACTACGGCCATGAAAATGCTCGGTCGGATCACGGTAGAGCTTGAGCTTGGAGATGTGGAACACGTCGTGGACTGGCATGGAAGGCGGGAGAGCCAAACGTGCCACCACGGGTATCGGCATTTCGAAAACCTCGAACGGACCAAGCCACCGAGGTTTCAACTTGTCCGACCAGACCCCGCGAAGATTGACGTGCACGCTGTTGAGAAGCACGCGGTGACCGAGCTTGAGCGTTGCACCCGCGCGTCGGCGGTCAGCTTGCACTTTCTGTTGCGGTTGCACCTTTGCCAATGCATGCCGCGTCGCCGCCCAAGTCTGCGTGAAGTCACGTGCGGTAGACTCCACAGCGGGCAGGTTGCTTGCAACGTGCAAACTGAGGGGCATTGCGGGCACCATCCCGTTCACCACCTCAAATGGTGCCTTGCGGGCGGAGGCGGACGTGGCCGAGTTATACGCCAGTTCAGCGACCGGCAACTGCTGGTCCCACGCCGTCTCATCCGGATCACCCACTGTACGGAGGAGCTGCTCCAACGTCCGGTTCGTGCGCTCCGTTTGCCTGTCAGTTTGGGGGTGAAAGCTGGTTGACAGCTGCACCTTGCTGCCGTACCATTCCATGAGTTCTCGCCAGAACTTGCTTATGAAACGCGGGTCATGGTCGCTCACAATGGACCGCGGCAAGCCATGGAGACGCACCACGTGCTCAAGGAACAGCCGAGCCGTACCTTCCGCGCTCACCGTGTCACGCGTTGCAATGAAGTGCGACATCTTGCTGAAGCGATCCACCACCACCAACACCGCATTGTGGCCTGCCGCTGTCGTGGGCAAACCCGTGATGAAATCCATGGAGATGTCTTGCAACGGCTGCTCGGGGATGGGTAATGGTTGGAGGAGACCCGGGGTCTTCGTCCTCCGTACCTTATGGCGTTGGCACACGTCACAAATCCGACAGAATTCAGCAACCTCCGACGACATGGTTGGCCACCAAAAGAAGCGAGCCACCATCTTCAATGTCTTTTCGGCGGAGAAGTGACCGCTCGGGCCACTTTCATCGCACTCCTCCAACATCAGCTGCCAAAGCGCGGGTACCGCGGGAACCACGACCTGTTGCGTGCCCCGCCGTTGCCAATACGGTTCCTCGAAAAAAAATCTCCGAGCCTCATACTCCTGATGCGCCTCGTATCCCTCCGTGAAGAGCTTCACAAGGAAGGCATCCTCGTGGATGGTGAGAGACGCAACCCGCATCATCAGGTCTGGTCGCCGTGAGAGGGCATCGGCTGGGTTGATGCGACCCGGCGAGTACACGATCTCATAATCAAAGTGCGACTCTAGGTACTCCACCCAACGCGCTTGCCGCCGGCTCAGGTTCGGCTGCGTCTTGAAGTACTTCAACGTGTGGTGGTCGGTGTAGACCGTGCATTTCAGCGCTTCGAGGTAGCACTGCCAGTTCTTGAAGGCTGCAACCACAGTGAGCATCTCCTTGTCATGGGTGGCGTAGTTCAGCTCCGCCCCCCGCAACTTGCGCGAGTAGGAGGCGACCGGCTACGGCCCGTTGCCAAAGTCCTGCAAAAGGATTCCACCAATGGCCAGGTTCGATGCATCTGTCACCATTTCAAACTCACGGCCGCTGCCGGCCAAGTGCAAGGCCGGCGCGGAGGTTAGAGCCCGTTTGAGATTCTCAAAGGCTTCTTGTTCGCTGACTCCCCAACTCCACTCGCGATCCTTGCGAGTGAGATTGGAGAGTGGCTCTGACACTCCTGCATAGCCCAGGATAAACCTGTGGTAGTAGTGTAAAAACCAAGGAACACTTGCACGTCATGCACACTACGCAACTTCGGCCACACTTGTACGGCCGACACTTTGCGCGGGTCCATGGCATTCTGTCCATTGCCAATTATGTGTCCAAGGAATTCAACATTTCCCACCGTGAAATCAGACTTAGAGAGCTTTGTAAAACATTTCGACTTCCTCAAAATCTCAAGGACCTTCTTCACATGCTCTTTATGCTCCTTTGCCGTCCTCCTCTACACCACGATGTCGTCGAGGTAAACCACCACGAAAACATCCAAGTACGGCCTGAAGATGTTGTTCATCGCCACCATGAAGGTGGCCGGCGCATTGGTCAACCCAAAAGGCATCACGAGGAACTCGTAGTGACCATAGCGGGTACGGAAGGCTGTCTTTTCCACATCATCTGCTGCGATGCGAATCTGGTGGTAGCCGGAACGGAGGTCTATCTTTGTGAAGAAAGGAGTCGCACGGAGCTGATTCAAGAGCTCCTCGGCTCGTGGAAGCAGGTACCGGTTCTTGATGGTCAACTCATTCAATGCCCGGTAGTCCACGCACATGCGCATCTCCCCCGTCTTTTTCTGCACAAACAGGACAGGTGCAGCGTAAGGAGAAGAGGATGGGCGGATGAAGCCCTGCTCCGTCATCTCAGTCAGCTGCTTCTTGAGCTCCTGCAGCTCCGCGTCGCTCATGAGGTACGTTGCACGAACAGGCGGGCGCGCTCCAGGTTTGAGGTCGATGCTATGGTCCACGTCCCGCTTTGGTGGCAGACCCGCCGGGAGGGTGTCGGGGAACACGTCCTCGAACTCCGTACACACCTTCCAAAGCCCCTCGGGCACCGCGGCAAACTTGCCTTGGGCCCCCGGCTGCTCATGAGTCACCCCATGCCCCACAGCAGGCGCCATGTCCTCTGGTTTGTCAAAATCGTCCTCCACGTCACGCACGAACGCCAGAAAAATCTGCTCCTTTTTCCGAATCACGCACTTGAGCTACACCAAGTTCAGCATCATAGGCGCCGATTCCTCCTTGCAAGGCACCGACTGCTACGGCGCTTTCTCCCCATAGTTTTCCTCCTCTGTGGCCTCTTCCTTGGAGCATGTAGGCAGGGGATACTCCTTGTCTCCGAGCTTGACTGAGACGGTGCGCGCCTCCCAATTGACGATGGGGTTGTACTTGTGGAGGAAGTCACGACCGAGGATCACATCGTAATCCTTCATCGGGTACACCCGGTATACGGTCGTTATACAAAGCTTCCCCACGCGAATGGAGAGGGGACGGGCTAGGTACCCCACTTCAATCGTGCCGTCCACTTGGTTAGCGGTCCGCTTCTTGCTCGTGAGCGCAAAGCCCCACTTCTGAGCACACTCCATACTCACAAAACTGTGGCTCGTGCCACAATCCAGCAGGCTCCCCACCTTCCGCTTGACGCCTTTCACTCGCGCCTCCAAGAGAAGTGCGGGTTGCTCCACCTCATACCCCGCGTCCCATGCCTTGACCTCAAAAACCCCCTTAACTGCCGCAAGGCGTTCGGGTGGGCGGTCAACTGGCGGTTTGGGCTGAGAGGAGCCAAGAGTAACACCATCTACTCCTGGCTCTCCTCGTTTCCTGACTCCTTTGTTGCTTTCTCTACTTCCTTCGTTGCTAGCTTCTCCTTCCCTTGCCGCTTACCCTTGCCGTCACCCTTCTTTGGACTTCGACAGTCGCGTGCAATGTGGCCAGGCTTGCCACAGTTGTAGCACTAGCGCTGTTGCAACGCTCCAATCTCCATGGGCGTGTCGTCGCTCTCACCCCGCTTGCTGTGACCACCACCAAAGGAGTTGTGGCTGTTGGCATGAGCCTGTTGCACGCGCGAGTCATACCACTCTGCTGTTGCAATCATCCCCGACAGGTCGTCGTTGAGGTCGTGCATCACCATCACAGCGCGGGCGTCATTCTTGAGGCTGTTGCTGTATTGAAATCACAGTTCATGAGAGCCAAAGTCACAATTGGCAACAATGTCACGAAACTTGCGGGTGTAGTCGGCAACGCCGCCAGTTTGGCGAAGCCGACGCAGCTTGGCGCGCGCGTTGCTCCTCACATCACCCACGGTGAAGCGCTTGATGAACGGATCCGTGAACTCCTTCCACGAAGTCGGCCATTTGAGGGTAGGGTCGCCATTGCTGCAGGTCGGAGCCGATGGGGTTTAGATTCCGGTCGCGGCCAAAATGCCGGCGACCATTGTTGCTCCACTGCCGTGTGGATTGGACCGCATCACATCGGCCCACCAGTCCAACGATGCCCCTCTCAATAGGGTCACGGCATACTTGCGGCGTGCCTCGTACCTTGAGGCATCCACACCGATGGCGGTGAAGTACAATTCTAGTCCGAGTATCCAAGCGTGCCAAGCTGGCCCATCCTTCTTCGATGGGTTGAATGGCTCCGGCTTGGGCGGGCTCGGGACGCCTACCGCAGGTACATTTGCGGTGGCAACTGCCACTGGTGTTGGCACTGGACGCTTTGCAAGCTCTTGATTGAGGTGCGCGTTTTGCTTCTCCAACAGGTCCATCTTGGCCTGCATGTCAGCGAGCAACTTTTGCAGTGCTGCGGTTGCTGTTACTTTGCCTTCCGTGTCAAACGCCGCAGCCAACTAGGACGAGTCGGATGAAGTTGAGTAACAACTTCTACACTAGTGGTGGGGGCCTAGAACTTGGAGGGGTCTCCCATTGTTGTTCATTCTTCATTCCTAATCAGTTACTATCAGTTTTCAGCTGCTTTCTGGCGCTAACTCTCGCGCGGGCGTTTCTGAGTATCAAACCCAGAGCTTCCAGACTTAGACACTAGAGTAGCAGACTGAGGGGGCAGCTGACTTAAGCAACGAGCGTGGAAGCCCGCACGCTGCATCAACAACGATGCTACCCCAACCTGCTGCATAGACTTTCCATTTTGGTATCAGAGCTAGAGCGTAGCAGCAGCAGCACAAGACTGGCGAACAGGTGCCAGACAATGCGGGCGGACCCCCATACATGCCAGTGCAGGGGAAATGCTGCCGGATTTTTTTCCGACAGCATTGACCCTCCTGGTGGCGGCGTCAGATTTTTTCCCACGGCCACTGGGCCAGGGAAAATGCTGCCGAAATGTTTTCGGCAGCACTGACCCCCACCCGTGACGCGAGGAGGTGAGCGGCAGGCGGCGTCTGACGTCAGTGGGCGACGACGTAAGCGGCAACGTCACCCAAGTGCAGTGACTGGCACCACCAGCAGTAGCAGGTAGAAGCAGCAGCTCGCAGCAGCCCGCAACAGCAGAAGCTTGCAACAGCAGCGTCAGTAGCGCGCAACAGCAGCGCGCAACAGCAGCCCGCAGCGGCAGCAGGCAGCAGCCGCAGCACGCAGTAGCTGCAGCAGCATGCACCAGCAGCAGCGGGCTGCAACAGCTGTTGTAGCAAGCTGCAGCAAGCTACAGCAATGGCCAGCTACAATAGCAGCAGCAGCGAGTAGCAGCTGGCAGCTGCCAGCCGCGGCTACTGTTGCTTGCTGCTCGCAACGAGCAAGCAGCAAGTAGCAGCCCGCTGCTGCCAGTGAGTAGTATCTTGCTGCTGCCAGGCAAGCAGCAGCCCGCTGCTTGCAGTAGAAAGTGGGTTGTTGCCCGCTGTGACAAGGAAAGAAAAGAAAAAAAAAGAAAAAAAGGGCAACAAAAAAATCCCCCACCCTCGCAGCTCGCTACACCAGCCCGTAGCTACAGCAAGCAGCAGCTGCAACAGCGCTCAGTAGCAGCAGCGAGCTGCAGCAGCCACAGCAGCTGCTGCAGCTCACAGCAACAGCAGCTGCCGCTACAATTGTAGCAGCAACAGCAACAACAGCAGCAGCTGTAGCAACCGCAGCAACAGCAGCAGCAGTAGCAGCAAACAGTAGCACCAGCAGCAGCAGGAACAACAGCAGCAGCAGCAGCAGCAAGTAGCAGTAGCAGCAGCAGCAACAACAACAAAAGCAGCAGTAGCAGCGGCTGTAGCAGCATCAGGAGCAACAGTAGTAGCGGCGGCCCCAACATCTGCCGCTGCTGACGTCAGCACCCCTCTGCTGACGTCACTACTGATGTCATCAACAGACACAAAAAAACAAAAGAAGAGGGGAAAAGGGGAAAGGGGGAAGGCCAAAGGGGTGGGTAGACTCCCCACTGCCCCAATCTCCTGCTGACATAAGAAACACAAAGACAAAAAAACAAGGGACACTAAGACATGGCTGGTAGTCCCGGCGAGGAGGGGTCCTCCTCTGGTGGGGGTACCCGTACCCCTCCTTTCTTGCAACGATTGGTGCAACAGCAGCAATAGCAACAGCACCCGCCGCCGCTATAGCAGCAGCACCCGCTGCCGCCGCAGGAGCAGCAGCTGCTGTCGCCGCAGCAGTAGGAGCAGCCGCCGCCACCACGGCAATAGCATCTGCCGCCGCCGCACCAATAGCAGCCGAATCAGCAGCAACAACAACCGCCGCCGCCTCAGCAGAAGCAGCCGCCGCCGTTGCAGCAGGAGCAGCCGCCGCCTCTACAACAGCAGCCGCCACCGCAGCACTAGTCGCCGCTGCTGCAACAGCAGCAGCCGCCGCCCATACAGCAACAACCACCGCCGCTGCAGCAGCAGCAGCCGCCGCCCTTACAGCAGCAGCAGCAGCAGCCCACTGGTAACGTTGGCGGCAACCCTAACCCACTAGCTGCTCTTCAGCAACAACTCGCCGCCTTGACACAACAGCTTGCAACGCTATAACCAGTCGCCTCCCAAACCGCCACCAGCACGCTGTCGTCGTTCATCCCTCCATGGCACGCTAGCCCCGCTGTGTCCGCCGCCACGTACTACCTAGCACAGCAACAGACTCAGCGCCAATGGCAGACAATGACCTCCGTCTTTGGCCCCACTCTGGGTGCCAGCCGTAGGCAAAAGGACTTTGAGACACCGCCGCCGCCGCTTCAGGCCGGCGAGCAGTTCCGGAGCTGGGAGCTCACCTTCCGGATCTGGGCGCAGGGTGAGGGTCTATGGGCCTACTACACCCTCCTTTACGACTCCACCCAGGCCGATCAGCTATATGACGCTGGTCGCGCCGTCCGCGCCCTTATACCAGTCGCCCCGCCAGCTTCCCGCCTTGCCCTGGAGCCCTTCCGCGGCGACTTCACCGCTGGCTACATCCCAGACCCTGCAGCCGCATGGCACGTCCTCACCAGACCCCATCGCCTATCCAGCGACGCTGAGATCAGCCGTCTGCTCCGGGAGTTCAACTCCCTGCACATTGGGGAGACCGAGACGGCCACTGCCTACTGGCAGCGGGCGGAGGACATCCTCCGTCGACTCGGCAAATCTGCTCCGCCCCCTCTGTCCGTGCTCCTCACCATCAAGTGCGGCGCCACCAGCGCATACGCGAACGTCTTCGTCCACTACCCTCAGGATGTACTCTCCACCATGGAGGTCCAGGGCACTCTCATGCCCTGGGCATATGAGCTCTTCCTCCGCATTGAGGAAGCTCGCCAGGAGTCCCAGCTCCATCGCGCGGAGGCCCTTACATCCCCTGCCATCGCTGCCCTTGCCCTTGCCTCTGTGGCCGTTGCCTCCCCCGTCGCAGCTACCCCATCGCCCTCGGGGAAGAAGAAGAAAAGCCGGGACAAGAAGGGCAAGGGTCCATCGCAACAGCAGCAGCAGCAGTCATCGACCGGTTCCAGCGGTAGTGGTTCGGTCTGCCACAACTGTGGCCAGCCCGGGCACGGGTGGTACACGTGCCCTCTCCCGACGGACGAGGCCCGCGTCATCACCACCATGCGACGCCAGCGGGAGCGCCGCCTCGCCTCTGCCGCCGTCGCTGCCACTACTCCTGCCACTCCGACCTCATCCAGCAGCTCTGCCACTCTGACAGCTCCGCCTACCTTGCAGACACCCGCACTGTAGCAGTACTACCCGTAGCAGTACTACCCTCTGCCGTCGGCACCTCCGCTTCCTTCGCCGGCTCAGCCCTCCTACTACCCGGGCTCCAGCGCCGTCACTCCGCATTCTGTCTACACTCCTGGGCCGTCATCCCAAGAGCGTCAGCTGGAGCAGTTCATCGCGCTCCAGCTTGGCCTCCCTCGCCCTCCTCCCTAGGGAAGTGCGAGTTGCGTCACCTCCTTTCCTCCGGCCCATCCCTGCATGACTGAGACTGAGTTGCGGTCGTGTCCCGTTCCCTCGTCTGTCTCGTTGTCTCCCATGATCTCCCCCATCCCACTCCTTGATGACATTGCATGGCTTGACGACTGGCAGTCTCGTTTTGCGCCTCCTTCCACCGTGTCCGCGTCCCTCGCTTGCTGCCATGTGACCGTGACTGATCTGGCGACCCCTGTCCAGGACCCTGCTGAGACCTGGATCATCGACTCCGGGGCCACGCATCACATGACGGCCTCTCGCGAGGCCTTCAGTATGCTCGGTCCCATCGGCGATGTCTCCGGTGTCCGGACGGGCTTCGAACAGGTGTTGCCTGTCCGTGGGGTAGGCGTCGTTCGTTTCCGTGGTCCGGCCGGTGACGTCTTTCTGACCGATGTTCTCTTCGTCCCTGGTCTCGAGCTCAGCCTCCTGTCCGTGACTGCCCTTGACCGCATGAGCATGGACGTTGTGCACTCACGTGGTGTNCCACCCCACTCCTTGACGACATTGCATGGCTTGACGACTGGCAGTCTCGTTTTGCGCCTCCTTCCACCGTGTCCGCGTCCCTCGCTTGCTGCCATGTGACCGTGACTGATCTGGCGACCCCTGTCCAGGACCCTGCTGAGACCTGGATCATCGACTCCGGGGCCACGCATCACATGACGGCCTCTCGCGAGGCCTTCAGTATGCTCGGTCCCATCGGCGATGTCTCCGGTGTCCGGACGGGCTTCGAACAGGTGTTGCCTGTCCGTGGGGTAGGCGTCGTTCGTTTACGTGGTCCGGTCGGTGACATCTTTCTTACCGATGTTCTCTTTGTCCCTGGTCTCGAGCTCAGCCTCTTGTCCGTGACTGCCCTTGACTGCATGAGCATGGACGTTGTGCACTCACCTGGTGTCGGTACTGTGTCATTGCGTCTGTCGGGTCTTGTCGTACTGCATGCCACCGCCTGTGGCAACTTGCGGCACGTTCCCCGCCTCTCCTCCTCCCCTCCCGTCTCCTCCCCGTCCGCTACGACCGGTCATGTGTTAGTTACCAGCACACTTTCTCCTCAGCACACCCGCCTCTTGCACCGCCGCCTTTGCCATGTTCACTCTGCCGCATTGGAAAGCATGCTCCGCACACAGCCGGCCAAGGGCCTTGATCCGGAGACTTTCCCTCTCCCGTGCCCCACTAAGTGCATTGACTGCGCTCAGGGAAAGATGCACCGGTGCAAGCACCCCCTATCTTCCTCCCGTGCGTCCACCCCCCTTGACCTTGTCCACTCGGACGTCATGGGCCCTCTCCCCACCGAGTCCGTCGGTGAGCATGGCCGCTATGTCCTCACTCTTACGGACGACTACTCTCGCTACCGTTGGGTCTTCTGCCTCAGGCAGAAGAGCGATGTCGCCCGAACCATTCAGGACTGGCTTGTCCTCGCGGAGCGCGAGTGTGGCCGCCCCCTTCGCCGCTTTNGTACCCCCTATCTTCCTCCCGTGCGTCCGCCCCCCTTGACCTTGTCCACTCGGACGTCATGGGCCCTCTCCCCACCGAGTCCGTCGGTGAGCATGGCCGCTATGTCCTCACTCTTACGGACGACTACTCTCGCTACCGTTGGGTCTTCTGCCTCCGGCAGAAGAGCGATGTCGCCCGAACCATTAAGGATTGGCTTGTCCTCTCAGAGCGTGAGTGTTGCCGCCCCCTTTGCCGCTTTCGCTCCGATCGCGGTGGCGAGTACCTGGGTGAGGCCACGACGTTTCTCGCCTCCCGCGGTATCCGCCATGAGACGTCTGCGCCCTACACACCCGCCCAGAATGGCGTCTTCGAGCGGTGGAACCGTACCATGGCCGACGCCGTCCGCACCATGCGGGTCGAGTCCGGTCTCTCCGATGGCTTCTATTTTGAAGCCATGGCCTACATGACCTAGGTCTCGAACCGGGCTCCCCACGGTCCCCTTCCCCGCCAGTCCACGCCCTATCAGCACTGGTGCGGTCGGCTTGCTGACCTCCGCCCGGCTCGCGTCTGGGGCTGCGTAACCGTTGTGTCGCTGCCCACCCCAGAACAGGGTGGCAAGCTCACCCCCGACGGACGCCCGTGCACCTTTCTTGGCGTGTCTCGTCAGTCCAAGGCCTGGCGCTTCTAGGACCCATCTCGACACTACATCGTCGAGTCCCGCGATGCCCTCTTCTTTGAGGACCTATTTCCCCGCGACCTCAATCGCTCCGGCTCGTCCATGTCCCTCTCGTCGCGTAGGGGAGTGGTGAGTCCGTCCTCCGTCCTGTGGCTTCCGGGTGACACATCACTCCGTCCCTCTGAGCCGGCAGCCCCAGTCGCGTCCCCCGGCCCCTCCGAGCCAGCTACCCCAGTCACGTCTACTGGCCCCTCCAGGTCGGCAACCCCAGTCGCGTCCGCTGGCCCCTCTGGGCCGACAGTCCCAGTCGCGTCCGCTAGCCCCTTCGGGTCAGCAGCCCCAGTCGCTTCCGATGGCCCCTCCAGGCCGACGGCCCCAGTCGCGTCCGCTGGCCCCTCCGGGCCAGCAGCCCCAGTCGCATCCGCTCGTCCCTCCGGGCCAGTAGCCACAGTCGCATCCGCTGGCCCCTCCGGGCCAGCAGCCCCAGTAGCGTCTGCTTGCTCCTCCGAACCTGTAGCCCCGTCCGCCTCCGTTGGCCCGTCGGACTCAGCACCATCTTCTGCCCGACCGCACTACACACGTGGCCCAGGCGGCAGCCTCCGACCTTGGCCAAGAGTGAGCGTGCAGACCGTCGCTACTCGTCCTGTGGCACCTCGACCCCCTGTGGCTCCACGTGTCTCCTCCACTCCCACGGTCGTGAGTGGGGACCCTGGCACAAAGGCCCTCGGCTTGACCACTTCTGCCATCATCGCAGACCTTCACCTGGGCTCTACATTGGGGTACGCCATGCTTCATCACGAGCATCGGCATGCGGTTGTGGTTGCACTCGCACGCATCCCACCTGGGGCTCGTGATGCACACGCCCTCTCAGTCCGGTCTACAGCGCGCCCAGAGGACCCTTCCACCCTACGCGAGGCTCGAGCCTCCCCTGAGGCCGCACAGTGGGATGCTGCCTGTGCCGAGGAGCTCGCTGCTATCCGACAGCACCATGTGTATGACCTCGTCGACCTCCCTCCAGGTCGGAAGGCCATTGGTGCCAAGTAGGTCTTTCGGCGTAAGTGGAAGCCTGACGGGTCCTTGGACAAGTACAAGGCCCGTCTCACAGCAAAGGGGTTTGCTCAGGTCCCTGGGGTCGATTACGACCAGATCTTTGCCCCAGTTGCCCGGTTCTCCACTAGCCGGGCGCTCTTGAGCCTGGTTGCCCAGCACGGGTGGGAACTACATCAGATGGACGTGACCAACGCATTCTACCATGGCTCACTGGAGGGTGAGGAGCTCTACATGACGCAGCCCCCAAGCTTCAACGACGGCACTGGGAGAGTTTGGCGGCTGCGGAAGGCCCTGTATGGCCTGAAGCAGTCGCCTCGGTGCTGGAACCAAGAGATCAGCAGTACGCTTCTCCGTGGCGGCCTCCAACATAGCACCGCTGACCCCGCACTGTTCGTCAGCTTGCGAGGTCAGACCTTCACCGCGGTTCTGGTCTACGTCGACGATCTCCTCATTGCGTCGCCAAACGCGGCAGCCATCCAGCGTGTCAAGGACCTGCTGCACGCCGCCTACGAGATGAAGGATCTCGGGTCTGCCCGAGTCTTCCTGGGCATGGAGCTCGAGCATGATCGCTCCCAGGGCATCCTGCACATCCACCAGGCTGCCTATGTGCAGACCCTGTCCACTCGCTTCGCAGAGGACTTGCCCCTCGTGCCTAGCGCATCCTCACCCATCTCACCCGATGGCCAGGTGATGCTGAAAGGTCACGACCCAGCTGTTGTGGGGGAGCCAGTTGATGTGACCACATATCTACGGGTCATCGGGTCACTAATGTTCTTGGCGACGACGACGCGTCGAGACATCGCGTTTGCCGTCAACCTCCTGGTCCAGTTCTCTCAGGAGCCGCGTCATCTCCACTTTGAGGCCGCGATCCGAGTACTACGCTATGTCGTCTCGACCCCTCGGCGAGGTCTCATGTTCCGCCGTCAGCCGTCCGTCGTCGGAGTGGGCTACACCGATAGTGACTGGGCCGGCAGTCCAAACGGTAAGAGTCGCACTAGCTGGATCTTTCTGTTCGGGGGCACAGCTGTGTCTTGGCGTAGTGGCAAGCAGGGGTGCATTGCACGTAGCACTGCTGAGGCTGAGTACGTGGCCCTTGGCTCAGGCGCGTGTGAGAGTGTGTGGCTACGTCGTCTGCTGTCCAAGTTACGTCAGTCTGTCCCATCCATCACCCTGCATTGTGACAATGAGAGTGCCATGGCCATCGCCGACAATGACGGTGTGCATCACACACGCACAAAGCACATCAATGTTGAGTATCACTATGTACGTTTGTTATTGCATGACGGCAGCATCAGCATCGTATGGGTTGAGACAGCACGACAGCTGGCTGACTTCCTGACCAAGGCACTGAAGAGGGACTCGTTCAAGAAGGCTATGAGTTCAGTCGGCGTACATCCGTGAGTCGTCCTCTTTGTCTCTGCTTGCGTCCCTGCGTACCTTGGGGGAGTCTGGATGTTGATCGTTTCTCTGCCCGCCCATGTACACTACGCCTGTGTGTCATGGGGGAGTGTTGGTTTTTGCGCATCCCTCATTGTGCTCTGTTGTGTCCTCCCGGCTTGTGTACATCGGCGTACAGATGACTGACGGCGAGACTCGACGCTGATGGAGCATCATCCGGTGGAGCCGACGCACGCGGAGGTCTACTCGTAGCTCGCTGGAGCCTCCTCTCTCCAGCGATTTCCTCAACTCCATCGGCAGGCCTCCTCGGCAGTCGTGTTGCCGGCGGTCACCGCCACCACAAATTGCTGTCTGCATGCGTCCAGCGTGTCCCGGCGCGTCTGCGTCGTCATCCTCTGCCTAGGATCCGTGTTGCGTACTGCATGGTCCTGTTAGGCGTCACAGACCACCGTAGGCACTGCCTGGGTTCGGGCAGCCATAACTCTTTGCTACTATATTCCTAGATGATTCTGACCGCACAATTGCGTTTGCAGCATCGGTGTTATGGTATGGTCCAGTTTTCAGGCAAAACGGACGACGCCCGGGTTTTGGGCTGTCGGGCGTCTGGCAGGGCTCACCGAGAAAACCCTGCCTGCCAGAAAATAGGTCCACGGCTACTTTCTGATTGGCTGGTTAGTTGAGTTACAACTTCTACACTAGTGGGGGGGGCCTAGAACTTGGAGGGGTCTCCCATTGTTGTTCATTCTTCATTCCTAATCAGTTACTATCAGTTTTCAGCTGCTTTCTGGCGCTAACTCTGGCGCACGCGTTTTTGAGTAACAAGCCCAGAGCTTCCAGACTTAGACACTAGAGCAGCAGACTGAGGGGGCAGCTGACTTAAGCAACGAGCGTGGAAGCCCGCACGCTGCATCAACAACGCTGCTGCCCCAACCTGCTGCATAGACTTTCCATTTTAGCTGTCAACCAGCCGGTGGGCCCGCGCAGTTGCTGTGGACTCATCCAAACACTTTCACATGTACCCGTATGTAGCACCACGTACTTTGCCTCATACCACACATCCCCCTTTCCTTCTCTTCCATGACACTACAATTCCACGACAAGGAAGATGTACTTCGTGCGATTGCGCTAGCGCCATGAGCCTAGTTATTGTGTCAACAACAGCCAATTGTGTTATGTAGCATTGTCCAACTCACGTTATCAAGAGCATATAGTGGACTATACGCAATGCAGCCTCTAGGTGACGTGGCTGTAGAGACTGAAAACTGGACCAAAGAGTTCACTGTGAAGGCAACATCCACCCTCGTTGTCAGGGTAGGGTACACGAGGAACCAATGACGGTAAGGTAAAACATCACATCCACCGGCTCTCCCAGCCTAGAAACATCCAGTATCTTAAGGAGCCTCTAACCTGCAGGAGTCATTGGCGTTGACGCGAATGGCATGGACTCAAAAAGGGACGCAAATCTTGTTTGTGTGTCAATCCTGGTGGGCTCTGGGTTTAACGCCTTTCACACGCAAGCACACTCCAACGGTCAACGAGCGCAACAACAGCCCTTGTGACCTTTTGCACTCTCCCACGCGCCTCCAAGACTTTTCACGGTGACCAGCTCTCCGGTGCTATTTTCTCGGTGGTCCCCTTCCTCTCATTTTCTAGCGTACATTTGTAGCTCTCCTCGTTCTTCTCCTGCTGCTTCTTTCGGCTCGTCGTTCGGACAGCCAAGCAGCCCGTACGGGCCCCGGGTCCGTTTTCACCCTTGCTTGGGACCCTGATCATTTATTGTTCTTGATTTTCTGTTCTCCTTGACCAAACTGTGCGTCGTGCATTGAGCGCACGCTTGGTAGGCGAGGTGGGAGGGGATAGCCCTGGCTCGCTCATTCCGTCGCCTAACTTCTCACTTTCTCATGTATTTCTTCGCTGTCTCTCACTCAAACAAAGTGGCTTCAGTTGCGTTGGGTACCTCTAGACCCCCTCTCCTATACTATCAGCACCTAAGGGAGTTTCTCCCACTCTCTCATGGTATCAGAGCACTTGAGAGACAACCTCCATCCCGTTCCACCTCAAAGCTCGCGACAGTAGCCGCAGAGGCTCCTGAGCTGGGCTGGGTGGGGCGGACAGGTTATGGCAATGTGGAGGCCCTAAGCTTTGGGCTCACGTCACCCAGTCCTTCGACACAGCCGAAGGCGGAACGCTGCCGAAATTTCATCGTAGCATCCAGCGTCGCAAATGCCATCTTCGTGGCGACGCTCACTGTCGGTGACATTCTACGCCGCCGCACAAGCAGCGGATATCTTTCCGCTGTTGGTACATTACAACTGCCACATCATCTTTGTGGAAGCGGCACCTTTCTTGGTACGTCCCCGACGTAGCAGCCACTGTTGCATTCGGCAGAGGCAACAACATCGGCTGCTCCCTTCCGCTCGAGTAGATCCGACAGCAGGAACTGTTGCGCCACCCAGCATCTAAGCGGCAGTAGCGGCCACGGCTCTCCCAGCAACATCCACAGCCACAGTAGCAGGACCTACACCTACAGTTGCAGCGACCGCTACATCCGCAACTGCAGGGGCACCTGCGTCGGTTGCCACAGCGTCGAAGTTGTAGGTGAAGTTGCAGTCATACCTACAGCCGGAGCCGCAATGAGAGCAGCAGCTGGATCTATAGGTGGAGCCGTAGTTGGATCTACAGTCTAAGGTGCAGGCCCAAGTGCGTCCAGTGCCAAACTGACTTCAGCGCTGGAGTCCACGCTGGAGCCAAACCCGCAGGCAGGGCTACGGTCGGCTGAATTTGCGACTACAGCCAAAGCAGCAGGCACAGCAGCAGACACAGCTGCCGTCGCAGCCGCCGCCCTGATCGTAGCTGCAATTGCAGCTGCGATCGCAACCACGTGCACCAAAAGGCACACAAGAAACAGCCTTCACGCGAGCTGCTAGCCCGTTGCGAGGCCAGCTCACGCAATCCAACCCTAACCCCAAACCGGAAAAAAAAAAAAAAACAGGGGAGTCGGAGGACCCAACTCCCCTCACGTGAAACCAACAAACCAAAAAAAAAGTAGCAGTCCTCCTTCCTTTCATTCCTCGGCTCCAATTTTATCTTGTTCATTTTGTACTTTTATTCTTTTTGTTTTCTTTGTGGTCGAGACCCGGGCATCCGAGGTATTGTCCCAGTGCCTCGGGAGACCACTAGGGCTCTACTTTCCAGCTCCTGCTTTCTGCCCTTCCTTGGTCGAGGTCAGAGTATACGGGGTCTTGTCCCAGTACTTCGGGTGACCTGTTGCAGTCGACCCTTCACCGTCGTTTCTTTGGTGGCATGGCAACACCTCCTCGGGTGGCTTGGGGCCCATCCCACTGGGCCCCATCGTTCTACGCTGCCACCTCCTGGGGTCGCTTGGGCCCCACCCCACTGGGCCCCATCGCTCTACGGGCCACCATCGGCTTTCTATGCCCCTCCAGCGTGGCTCCAGATGCCACCTTCTGCCGCCTCTGCTCCAGCTCCGCTCGCTGTACCAGCATCTCATCCATCTTCTCTCTGGGAGTCACGGGCGAGCATGCCCCATCCACCTCGACCTCCTGCACCTTGTGGTGTGAGTACGGATGTCGGGTCTGGAGGTCACCAGTGTGAGTCGGATGGATCCCTCCGGGGAGCGTTGATGGGGGGTCCACCAGTTGTTGCCGCATGGGTCGAGGGTTGGGAGCATGTGTCGTTTCCTTGTCTCTTGGCAGCCTGCGGTCAGTCACTATCCTCTCCTGAGTACCTTGGTCGTGTTGCCCTTTGTCATTTGTTCTTGTCTGCTCATGTGTCGCATGATTTTTGGATCATCAACTCGGGCGCCACACATCACATGACGTTGTCTTGCTCTGCGTTTGTGTCGTTGGGGCCTCTTGGGGATGTTTGCTTCGTTTGCACTTGCTCCGGCCAGATGTTACCTGTTCAAGGCGTGGGTGTTGTTCGGTTTGTTGGTCCCTCCGGTGACGTTTTTCTGCCTAATGTGTTGTATGTGCCTGCCCTAGAGCTCAGTGTACTCTCTGTGTCCACCTTGAACGATCAGGGTTTAGATTTCGTCGCGTCTCGTGGCTTTGGCGCTGTGTCCTTGCAGTCATCTGGATGCGTCATGCTTCGTGGCATTTGTTGTAAGTGGCTGTACCGTGTGCCGCTTTTCGCACCGAGTCCGTCCGCCACCGCTCACGCTCACGTGCATGTTGCCCCTTCACTCTCGCCTGAGCATGCACGCCTCCTGCACCGTCATGTCTGTCACGTGAGCACTGCCGCAATTCACAGCCTGCTGCATCATCAGCCTGCCACCGGTCTCGATGCTTCCTCCTTCCATGCTCCTTGCACAGCGGAATGCCTGGACTGTACCCAGGGGAAAATTCATCACTCTCCCTTTCCTTTGTCTACGTCTCGTACCCATGAGCCCCTTGCTCTCGTTCATGCTGATGTCATGGGTCTGTTTCCAGTCGAGTTCCTCGGGGGCGGTCATTATGTCCTCTGTTTGACCGACGACTATTCTTGCTTTCAGTGGATTTACCCCCTCCGTCTGAAAAGTGACGTCAGCCCCACGATCCAGGCCTGGCTTGTCCAGGCTGAGCGTACTTGTCAGCGCAAGCTACAAGTGTTTCGCTCCGATCGTGGTGGCGAGCTCATTGGTCACAATTTTCGCTTTCTTGAGCCGGTAGGTGTGCGTTTTGAGTCGTCCGCCCCATACACTCCTCACCTGAACGGCGTCTCTGAGCGTTGGAATCGTACTCTGGCTGATGGGGTTCGGACTATGTTGGTCGCGTCTGGCCTGTCCGAGGCATTCGCCTATGAGGCCATGAATTACATGACCTGGGTGTGGAACCGTGTTCCCCAGGGATCGCTGCCACATCACATCACCCCCTACGAGAATTGGTCTGGTTTTCGTGCTAACTTGCGCCTCGCTCGCGTCTGGGGTAGTGTTGCTCTTGATTGGCTCCCTGAGGATCAGCGCGATGGGAAGCTGTCCCCTCGCGGCCGCGTTTGCCTGTTCCTCGGCGTCTCGCCTTGGTGTAAGGCCTGGCACTTTTGGGACCCCGACTCCCGACGCGTCATTGAGTCTCGCGAGGCGCTCTTTTTTAAGAACAAGTTCAGTCGTGATGTGATCCAGCGCGTTCACACCCTGGCCCCTGACTCTCTCGTTGCAAACACCTCTTGGGCCGGATAGCCCCAGGGTGGTTTGTCTCCCTTCATGGTTCCTCTCGCGTTGGCTGTGCCGCAGCCTGCATCAGTACCACCTCCCATGTCTGCCGTGTCGCCACCGGTGGGCTCCCTTTCTTCGGTACCTGTATCTGTGCCGATGTCCACATCACCATTATCTTCTGGGTCTGTGTCCCTACGTGCACCATCACCTTCAGCCTCATCCTCTCCGCTTGCCTCCTCTCTTACAGTGTTGCTCGTTCCGTCACCTGCGGCATCACCCACAGCGTCCTCTCCATGTGCATCGCCACCTGCACGCACACAGACCCCTCCGACCGTGGACCCGGTTGCATCCCTACCCTCTGTCGTCCCTACCCCATATAGTCTGGCCCCTGGTGGTCATCTTCGGCCTCTCCCGTCGTCATCACAGCCTCAATCTGTATCGACCGAGTCCGCTTGTGTGCCTCTCCAGGCAGATGCCACCGCTCTGGGCATTGGGCTTGATGCCCTCGGGGTGGCTGCCGCTGTGTTCCAGCCCAACACAACGCTCAGCTATTCTCTCATAGCCAAGGAGTTCTTTCGTGCTATCGTGGCGGGCGAGTCGGATCCTCTTTCGTCCAATGCCTCTGTGGCCACTGTGTGCGCTACACGCGGCTCCAGTGCTCTCTTGCCTGAGCCAGCCATTGTGACCGAGGCCCGCTCCGGATGCGTCCCTGTGAGAAGAGGCCATGCGCGAGGAGCTTGATGCCATTGCGGCACATGGTCATAGACACCATGTGCCGCTAGGAGCTCGATGCCATTGCGGCATCCGGTTGTAAGGCCATCTCGGCCAAGTGGATTCTCTGCCGCAAACAACAGCCCGACAGTTCCATTGAGCGGTACAAGGCTCGCCTGACCGCTAGGGGTTTTTCCCAAGTGCCTGGCATGGACTTTGATGCCACCTTTGCCCCTGTGGGGAAGTACACCACTGCTAAGGTACTGTTGAGTTAGGTGGCTCAACATGATTGGGAGCTCCACCAGATGGACGTCAACAATGTGTTCTTGCACAGTCACCTCCAGGCTTTGATGATGGGACAAACAAGGTTTGGCGTTTGTGCAAGGCCTTGTATGGGCTCAAATAGTCTCCGCGGTGCTGGAACCGCGAGATCTCTGCCACCCTTGTCACTCCTTTGACATCAGAAAACGTCCCTGCTTCCTCAGCATCTCCTCTTCCTCCTCAGCCGGAGTAGGACTCCCCTTGGTGTCAGGAAGTTAGACACCATGAGTCTTCCTACTTATCGGTCTCAAGCCAATTAGTGGCACAAGATTTCACTCTTCTGACACCGGTAGACGCTCCTTCTTGCTCCGCATCCTCTTGCTGCTCTCATCTACCACATGAGCCTCATCTACTCCATCCACTTCTCCATCAATCTTCTCCTTCGTCCTCATCTGCCGCCCTTTTCATCAACATCAACATCAGCTCATTTTCATCCTCCATTGCCCCCTCATCATTATCATCATCAGCCTCCTTATCGTCCTCATCCTTCACCCTCCTCAAATTTCTCATTTCACCATGAATCATCATCAATCACTGCACGTGGTTTTGCCCCTGCACCCAACTCATCATCATCTTTTGCTGTCCCTATTCACAATTGTCCGACATCCTCATCTCCCACTTGGCACAAGTATATGACCGGTTGAATCGCCAATCTAGAGACAAGCTGAGTCCACGCAATCCCATCATCAATGCGCGTGGTTTGTCTATGCGCTTAGATATCATTATCATCAGCTATCATCCTTCGCGTTCAAATCAGCATTTCTGGCCAGCTCTAGGATCTGCACGTGCTAGCTGCCGGTGCTTGCACCGGCTTACACCCAAGCTGACAGCAGATTTCTTGCAGCGCGTTGGCTCCTGCCTTCCCCTTGCCGCATCTCTACCCCTCTACTTCCTTGCACACGGAAATTTGCCCCTGCATCTAATTCATCATTTTCTTCTACCACCATTCTTCCACCTTCCTGGCAAAGGACCCACCCGGTTAGCTGCTTATCCTGTGGAGACCTACTACCAAGGCAGTTTGTGCTTGACACCTACGGTTCCCACCTGCACCTAGCTCATCATCTTCCATCCCCTCAAGAGAAGTAGGATCCCACGCTTCGAATGTACATTGGAAACCACTCGTCTCCTTGCTTTTTGGGCTCTTGCAAACAATTGGGACAAGCCGTCAATTCTCTGACACTCGCGGACCTTCCTGCTTCCTAAGCATCTCCTTTCCTCCTTCAAGATTTCTACTCCGGGACATCAAACACCACCTATATTCCAGCTTGTCAAGCTCGGGGAAACGGGTGCAACAAGCTGTCACTCCTCTTGGGTGGATTTTAAAGGATCTTCTCAACTCTCCTCCCTCTCCTTCAGCACGGACATGGAAGATCCACTGTGGCAGAGCCTCCCTTGTGAGTGGTGTCGTGGCAGCACCCTCCATCAAACTCCTCATCTTCCATCTTCCTTACTACCAACAGGATAGAACATAACTGCTAATTCCATCTGGTGACGAGCGACTAGCATCTGCCACACAACAACACGAGCAACTAAATGGCAACACAGGCCTTCGACTGGAAAAACATCCCTATACTCAATCAGTTGGAAGAGAACATCCACAAAAGTCACGGTGCAGTACAAGTCAAAACAAGGCAATTGTTCGTCAGAGGATGTTAACTCTCCCTCTTCCTAGAAGGGGTCTACGATAACCCTGGGTTTCCTCCAAGGGTATACACATCCACCAGTGTTGACCTGGCCACCCCCGAATCCCTGCACATCGATGTCTGCCCTGGCACATTGATGTGATCCCCCCGCCCTCCACATTTTCCATCTCGGAACCCCGGGCTTGATTGGGGTCGGACACTGAATTTATCTTGCTTTTCCTGGGCGTCCTATAAAAGCTACATGTCCTCTTTTTTTTCTCATGTTGTCACAGATCGTCTCCATGGTTGTTAGGAGTTACGTTTATTCACGTGGTCATCCACGCTGACTCATTCTGGCAGAATTTAACACGTCAGCAATGGATATCCAGGGCTCTGCCAGCTGGCGACTCAGTTTTGGCCGTCTGTCCTAAAATCCTTATCGAGCTTTTGCTAGCAACATTGATAGATTTGGAGTGCCAAGCTTTGAACAAGGACCTACATGATGAAATTTCACTATTCTCTTCTATTCTACTCTATTCTATTCTATTCTATTCTATTCTCTTCTCTTCTATTCTATTCTATTCTATTCTATTCTATTATATTATATTCTATTCTATTCTATTCTATTCTGTTCTGTTCTGTTCTGTTCTGTTCTGTTCTGTTCTGTTCTGTTCTGTTCTGTTCTGTTCTGTTCTGTTCTGTTCTGTTCTGTTCTGTTCTGTTCTGTTTTGTTCTGTTCTGTTCTGTTCTGTTCTGTTCTG
>SZWC01017787.1:24231-38969 GCA_023375785.1 Penium margaritaceum | reverse complement strand
AAGCTCATTCGGACACAGCCTGCTCTTGGTCTTGACGTGGCTTCTTTCGAGAAGCCACCCAAGACCGACTGTCTTTTCTGCGCTCAGGGGAAGATGCACCGGTGCACCTACCCTGACTCGCGTTCCCGAGCGCTTAGGCCTCTCGAGTTGGTCCACTTGGACCTTCTCGGTCCTCTCCCGGTCGAGTCCCTGTCCGAGAGGGGCCGGTATGTTCTGACGCTGACTGATGACTTCACCCGCATGTGGTGGGTCTACAGTCTACGTCAGAAGAGTGACGCCGCCCTTGCGGTTCGGCTCTGGCTCGTGATGGATGAGCGTCAGTCTCACCACATGCTACATACTTTTCGCTCGGATCGCAGCGGCGAGTTCCTTGGCGCGATGGACTCCTTCTTTGCTGAGCACGGTATTTTTCACCAGGTCTCTGCTCTTGCTACTCCACTACAGAACGGTGTATCTGAGCGCTGGAACCGCACCATGGAGGAGCGGTTCGTGCCATGTGGTCTGAGTGTGGTCTCCCGGAGTCTTTCGCCTTCGAGGGCTTCGCCTACATGACTTGGGTCTGGAACCGCCTCCCGCATGGTCCACTTCTGGACCATGTTACACCGTACGAGCTCTGGTTTGGCCACCGTGCTGACCTTTGTCTCACTCGCGTCTGGGGATCTCTGGCCTCCGTGTGGTACACCGAGGACCAGTAGGCATCCAAGGTCTCCCCTCGGGGTCGCTTGTGTGCCTTCATTGGCATGTCCCCGCGGTCGAAGGCCTGGCGTTTTTGGGACCCCACTCGCCGTCACGTCATTGAGTCCCGTGACGGGCTGTTTTTTTAGTCACTCACGTACCGTGACCTGACTTCGATCACAGCCCGCTCCGCAGCCCATGTCCCTTCCTGTGAGGGTCCTCGGCGGATGGGGGAGACTTCTATGCCAGCGACCATCCCTCGTCCGGCTGATGTGTCTGTTCGAGCCCCCTCTCGATCTCCAGCCCTTGATGACCCAGCTATCATTGCCATCGGCCCAGAGATCTTGCCTGTACAGCCTGTTTCACACCCCACATGTACCTCTTCTCTCACGCCTCCTCCTGCACCATCACCTGTGTCTGCCGGCACCCCTGCTCCTGCGTCTGACCCAGTCTTGCCCACTCCCGTTCCTACGTCGGTTGACACCCCTGCCTCAATGTCTGGACCAGCCTTGCCTGCTTTCACACCCAGCCCCGTGTCTCCCACACGCTCATCTCCTCGCTCGTCCTCTCCGGTTGCCTCATCTCAGCCCTCACCAGCTGTGGTCGTATTTGTTCCTGTGGTCGTACCTGTCCCTGAGGCTGAGGTGCGCCCCTCGACCTCCGGTTACTCCCATGAGCCCGGTGGCCACCTAGACTCCGGAGCTCAGCGAGCGTCGGGTCCCGGACCCAGGCGTTCCACCAGCAGCATCACGAGTGGTGATCCAGGTATAAAGGCCTTAGGCCTGAGTGTCCGCACCGAGCTTTCAGAGGTACATCCAGCGTGCCCTGTAGGGCACGACCTGGTCACTCGCGAGTTCCATATCGCCTGTGACGCAGCAGCTGATCACGTGGCCGTCAGGCCCGACACTGAGGCATGTGCAGTCGCCACGCAGAGTTCCCCCTCTATGTCGCCTGACCCTCGCACATTGAGGGAGGCTCTCTCATCGGAGGATGACGATGCCTGGCGAGCTGCTTGCGAGGATGAGCTTCGCGCTATCCGAGAGCACAGAGTCTATGAGCTCGTCGACCTTCCCCCTGGGAGGTAGGCGATTCAGGTCAAGTGGATCTTTCGTAAGAAGGTGAAGCCGGATGGCTCTCTGGAACGCTACAAGGCCTGCTTGGTTGTCAAGGGGTACTCTCAGATTGAGGGAGTCGATTACACTGACACCTTTGCCCCTGTCATCCGCATGACCTCAGCTCTAGCTCTGTTCAGTGTAGTGGCTCAGCATGACTGGGAATTGTACCAGATGGATGTGAACAATGCGTTCCTCCATGGCTCTCTAGATGAGGAGATTTACGTGGCTCAGCCACCAGGTTTTGAGGACGGTGACAAGGTCTGGCGCTTGCGCAAGTCCTTGTACGGCCTCAAGCAGTCTCCACGGTGCTGGAACCGGGAGATCACTGGCACTTTGACTCGTGCAGGATACGTACAGAGCGAGGCAGACCCCTCGCTCTTCATCCTACCGACCCCCGAGCGGTTCACCGCCATCCTGGTCTATGTTGATGACCTCCTGATTGCGTCTCCGTCCCTGGAGGCCGTGAAGGAGGCCAAGGCTGTCCTGCAGACTGCCTACAGGATGAAGGACCTCGGTCCTGCATCGGTGTTTCTTGGTATGGAGATCGTGCGAGATCGCAGACATCAGACACTGTTGCTGCATCAGGCCCGATACGCACGAGTCGTGGGGGAGCGCTTCAGCGATCTCCTTGGTGCAGTGCCCACTGCTTCCACACCTCTTACACCCGATGGGCAGGATGCCCTGAAGGTGGATGATCCTACACAGCTGGGGGAGACAGTGGACGTGACCTTGTACCTCTATCTCATCGGATCTCTGATGTACCTGGCCACCACCACCCGTCCTGACATCGTGTTCGCCGTCAACCTCCTCGCTCAGTTCTCGTAGGCTCCATGTGCGAGAGCCCATCACGCAGCTGTGCGAGTGGTACGGTACGTGGTCTCCACGCCGTACCTCGGACTCTGCTTTCGTCGACAGTGTTCGGTGGTCCTTGACGGCTACACTGACAGTGACTGCGCTTGGAGCCCTGATGGGCGCAGTCGTACTGGCTACGTGTTTCTGCTCGGTGGTACCGCTTTGTCTTGGCGAAGCGGGAAGCAGGGCTGCATTGCACGTAGCTCGTCAGAGGCAGAGTATGTTGCTTTCGGCGTAGGGGCTGCTGAGGCAGTATGGCTGCAGCGCTTGTTTCTTGAGCTTGGGCAGTCAGTACCAGCCATTGTGCTGCGTTGCGACAACCAGAGTGCTCTCGCCATTGCGGAGAACTCTGGTGTTTTTCTTGCTCGCACAAAGCACATTGCGGTTGAGCATCACTTCGTTCGTGATCTGGTGGAGCGACGCGTGATCTCCATCATGTGGGTTGGTGTCAGGATGAGATCCGCGTGGTGCAGTCCCGACGTTTGTTTGATCGGCTCTAGTGATTCACGTCTACTGTTTTGGGCGAATCTGAGACTGAGCGTGAGCTTTCTGGTCGCCTCACGCTATGTGAGCAGGAATTTAGAGACAGTCATTTTGCGAAAGTAATAACGTCGTTTTGCGTTAGTTTTTGAACATCAATATGATCACAACATTTATAGGGCTAGTCAAGAGCTTTGCAACGCACCAAACCGAGCGTGATTTGGCCAGGCATAGCTCAAGTTATGCTTGCCGAAGCGCATGTATCACCCACCACAGAAGCCTGACGCCGCCACTCGCCGTGGCGCCTTCATTCACGTGCGAAGCGCCTTTCCCAAGGCGCATATCCCATTGCACATGGTGTGGGGGTCCCCTGCACTGTTTCCACGCACCCTACCCACTTTTGGGTCGTGTTTGGTGATGGGGTGTGACGAGGTTCGAAACCTGTCCGCGGACCTGCAGTCAGAATTTTGACNGGCATAGCTCAAGTTATGCTTGCCGAAGCGCATGTATCACCCACCACAGAAGCCTGACGCCGCCACTCGCCGTGGCGCCTTCATTCACGTGCGAAGCGCCTTTCCCAAGGCGCATATCCCATTGCACATGGTGTGGGGGTCCCCTGCACTGTTTCCACGCACCCTACCCACTTTTGGGTCGTGTTTGGTGATGGGGTGTGACGAGGTTCGAAACCTGTCCGCGGACCTGCAGTCAGAATTTTGACGAAGTCCCCAAGTAACAAAACGTACTCCTAAGTTTCGGACGTCGAGCCAGCATTTTGGCTAAGTCCCTCACTAACAACCTGCACTACTGGATCCGGTGGATGATCCACCTGATCAGGCGGATCATCCACCAGACGCATCGGCAGGCCTATCGGAGCATTTTCTCCACGTAATATTTTTGTTACTCGGTCCGGTCGATTATCAACCGGATTTCGAGTCGCAGCCGGCTCCCAGAGCCGCTGCGCATACCCCAACTTTGGAAAGCCATATCTCCCTCGATACTTGTCCGATTCCGGCAAAACAACTTCCACCGGATTCATTTACTCGTCAACTTTGAGGGGCAATCCTCCATTTTAGGATCCGAGCAAATGTCGAGTCACCAGATCCGCCGGAGCGGAGTTTCCATTTTCTGGCGGCTCGTCAGTGCCTCCCAGCGCCGCACTTGGGCATGCGGAGGGGCAATTTTTCAACAGTTGGTACTGACATGCAGCGTGCTGACTTCTTGACGAAGGCACTTGCTCACAGAATGTTCTTGGTGGCCATTCGTTCTATTGGGCTTCGCCCCGTGCGTGAGAGTGGTTGAGTGTGGGATGTGCGTCTGCGTCTCATTTGTTTGTGTCACTCACTATTGTGTTCGTATCAGTGCTGCACGAGTATGGACATGCGTACCATCGGGTCATGGGGGAGTGTTGTGCTTTGTGCCATTCATGTATAGTTTACTATGACTACTCGGCCGTGTCCATACTCATGCAGATCCCTGAGGTGGACGACCCTGGTGACACCGGCGCGACGACAGGCGGCGGACTACCAGCTTGGAGCTGGCCGAACACTGCACCAGAGCCCCAGATGCCACCGGAACTCTCTGTTGTGTCTTCTACAACTTGGAGGCGTTTTGCATGTTTTTGCATTGTATGCTCACTGTCTGTCAATGGATGCATGCATGTGACCAGTCGTAGCGTTTGTCTTTTGATTCTGCACGTCTAGGTTCAGACGGCGTAGCATTCTGACATGTGTGCGCAGAGTTACGGCCAAAACAATGGTTTTGGGTAGGTTTTAGGACAGCTCTTGGACTGCCGCGTGCGACACCCGCCGTGCGCCGCGGCAGGTATTTGTACCTTGGACCTATCATTTGTCATCTCTCTCTGCATATGCTATATTGAAGCATTCTGACACTTTGCCTTGTGTCTCCTAGCCAAACCCGTGCCGTAGTGTGTACGACCTGTGACTGTCAACATCGTCTGATCAGGCACTGACGCCTAGTCAGCGGCTGTGTTGCTAGGAATCTTCCACGCATTTTCTCTAGTAGCTCATACAATTGCCAAGACCTTGCTAGTCGTTGTTTGGGAGCTGGTAGGTGACTTGTGTCTCTTTTTTCACAAATCCAGCAGACGTGTGCAGGCTTGTTTAAGAGAGGAGAAGAGGATATCCACTCTCACCAACTCATTTGGTTTTACCTCTTACTTTTCTTAGCGTATCTTTGACATCACTTGATCATCTCTAATGTCTCCTGTCATGTTGTGTCGATCACAGCATGCCATCTAAAACAAAATGTCCCTTAGAGGATTCCCTCATTCCTTCACGCCCTGGTGTGTGCACAATAATTTTCTCGAGGACCCATTTTCTGTGGAATTGCATGTGTTCAGTTTCTCACGCAGGTGATGGTTTCGGTACATAGGATTCACTTTCCCTCGTTTTGTGCTTCTATGGGTGAGTCATTCGGACAACCGAGCAACCAGCACCGCTATTGGGAGCTGGACACTTACTATATGACACGTGTCTCCGCACAGTCGCATTGGAGTGTGTGCCAGGTTGAGGGAGAAGGGGATGTTCCAGACATCTCCTCACTTCCTGGACTCACTCTCATGTTTTTAGGAGGTTTTCTTCTATCTCTAAATTGTTTGTTTCCAATCTTTCATCTGACACGTTGTGTCCAATGTGGCGTGCTCTTGCACACAGATGCTAGCATTGAGGGTTATCTTATTCCCTCATGGTTTCAAAGACGTTCAGGGACAACATCTCCGTCCTCCACCATAGGACACATGGCAACAACAGAATGGGCATCGTGGGCTGCGTGGGACGGACAGGTCATCGCAATGTGGAGGTCCACGAGCTGAGAGCTTGCATCACATAGTCCTCCAGCTGAGCCGTCTTAATGCTGCCAATGATTATTGGCAGCACTTCTCGTCCTGGTTGCCATTATGCTGGCAACAAACAGCTGCCGCATTAAAGCAGTGCGGCATTCTGAGTCGTAGCCGCTACAAAAGGAGGTGTTGCAGCGGCGGCATTCTAAGCCACAGCAATGAAGAAGAGGGCTTTGGAGCTGCAGTTGTGAATTCGCCATGGCCTTTTCAGCCATGATAGCATCGCAACTGAAGCTCAACAGCCAGAGCTTCAGCCGTAGCAGGAGGGGAAAGTATCGCTACAACAGCTGCAGCTGCAGCCGCAGTTGCAGAAGCAACAGCAGCAGCTATTGCATTGTAGCAGCAGCTAGATTCAACAGCAGGACATGTGGAAGGAGCGGATAAGCAGAGCTGGCAACATTATTATGGATACGAAGAGCGGACTGCATGGAAATTGAGGGACCAATGGGAGCAGTGGGACTGGAAGATAGAGCATAACAACGCCAAAATGGTAGTACTTGAGGTGACTGCTGGAAACTTGAAGGAACAGAAAGAAGGCATGCAGGAGCAAAGGTGTGACAAGGCCGGTTGTAGAGGTCACCACTGTGGACAACGTAGGCGATAACAATCTTGCACTATTAGATGCGGCAGACAGCAATGGACATGTAGGAAGAGAATACGGAGGTGGCGATGCTAATGGGAGAGGAGACAACATGGGCTGCAATGTGGATGCGGCAACATTCAATGAAAGAGGAGATGATGCAGGAAGTGTTTTAGATGCAACATGAGAAGGTGTAGGCGAAGATGCAGAAAAAATGTCTCCCCTGGCTCCAGACGACACATAATGCGGGGATGTTACTGACAAAATTGCTGCTAAAGAGAGAAACAGAGCTATCTGCCCATCCTGTACTCATTGCCAGTGGACGTGGCAATGCAAAAGACTGCCAGTGCTCAATGCAATTGTCCATCGACATAACACCACCGTGTGACATGCCCTGAAGCGCTCCACCCAGCAAAAAACTGTGACCTCCAGGCTCGGCAGAAAGACACACATTTGGGACATCCTTCGGACGAGGTTGGAGAGAGGAAAGTGAGGATTTAGCAGATGCACCCAGGCCTTGCAGCATCCTGGTGGAAAACTCTGTTTGCTGGGTGGAAAAAAGAAGGAGCCCAGATGATGGAGAAGAGAGGGATGGAGCTGACAGGTGGAGCAAGGGAGAAGGGTTGTATGATGGAGAAAGTACTCAGTAGATTGTGGGGTAGTGGTGCAGTGGTGCCTAGTGCCACCATGGTTGTTCTACAGGTGCTGCCAGCGTGGTCAGTACAGAAACTCAGCTAGGTGAAGGTATAACAACCAAATACATGGCAAGGAGGAGGTGGTCTTCTTGAACACAGGGCCGGATTCCTATGTGCTTGGGTCTGGACCCAAAGGAATATGTAATGTCTCCCAAGGCACCGGGACAGAACCCCAAGTTCCTGGGTCTCTACCAATAACAGGGTGTAAAACATAAAAGGAGCTCAGAGAATTCTTGTAGGTTGGTGAAAACCTGAGGAGAGAAACAAAAAGAAGGAATTTTTTTTTGTTTTAGTAGACTTCGGAACAACCCAGACCAGCTCCCCCCATGAAATTAAAGGTCACGCCCCCCTTGCGCCCCACCTGCGCCCCACTTGACCAAAGAGCCCGTCGATTAAACTGTGCGCGAATGGCAGACAGATCAGCAGCCAAGAAGCTGCAACCCAACTTCCTTATGTGCGTGAAAGTTGCTGCTACTTTTCCTGCCTCCCCTATGGTTGTAGTCAAAGCTGCTACAACTGTGCTAATCTTGTTGTGGCATCGAGGATACAATAAAAACTGTTGCTACCTCTGTGATTGTGAGTGCTGCTATGTGATCTGACCGTTGCTAATGCTGTAGTAATTTCTAGAGTACAGTAATCTTCATATCATAGCCAGTCATAGGTTCCCAAGGCTAATTCAGTCGCCACCAACCATGGCTATGTGACACGCCTAAATGTCGCTGCTACAAGGTGAGATATTTTTCCCTTGCTTGAAGCTAGAAGGTGCAAAGCAGAAAGTCATTAGTAAGTTAACTCCAATGACAAGTGTCAAAAAAATCGAGCACATGTATATAGTAGTGGAAACAAGAATGAGACATACTTGGGGACCTGGGCATTCGCGTTGCACTTGTGTCATCGGCATCACTTCGTGAGAGGTGAATTCAAGAAACTACACTAAGAAGTTGAGGGATTCTGTGAATGTCAAAAAGTGTCTTCGTAATCTCCAGAGTCATCAAGAAGTCAACCGGACAGTATCCAAACGTCGATACGGTGTTGACACTTTTGGAAAGTGATTGAACCCGACAGAACCTACAGAACAACGGAGGTCGGAAAAGTGGGCCAAAATGACCTAGGCTCAACGACGTAAAATCCAGATGTCGACACGTGGTGGGTCATGAATGTAGTGACAGACATTCTGGCGCGCTGAGTTTAGAACACTTCCTCCCTTTTTAGCCATGCCATCTCAAAGCGTTACAAGATGTAGGTTGGTGTAGATTGAATTAGCCATTTATTTGATGAGCGACATCCCGTAGGTTGTTGTAGGAATCCCACCTGTTTCGTGAAGTGCCGTAGCCCTACAACATCACTAAATACTCAGTCACTTTTTCCTGCCAGTGATGCCCCAAAACATCTTCAACTGCACAATATGTTCCCTCATCTGCCTCAACCGATGGTGGCGGGTGCACATCTCTGCCAAGGAACTGCTCACAAGGGTCCCAGTACAGTTTGAGGCGGGTCATGTGGAACTATGGATTCATAATCCTACTGTCTGGTAGTCAGAATTCTATGACGACAGTTTTCCATGTTTCTTTGATCGAAAACGGAACCAAATACTTAGGTTTGGGCTTCACAAAGCTAATTCATCGCAAGCAGACGTTCGCTAATCTAAGTGGGGCACAATCACCAATGTGGAATGCACTGTCTGCCCAATGCTTGTCTTCCGCTCGCTTCATTGCTGCCTAATCATTTGCGAGCGCTTTACAAGTCTAGTACCAGGGGCTGTGGACATCGCATTGCTGGATTTCAACTTTAGATGTATTTCTTGAACTTTGCAAGCCTGTGAAGTCAAGGATGAATGGCCGGAAACCACATGGAAAGGTGAAAATCCAGACGACCACCACCAACATTGCATCAAACACCTCTAGTGTAATGCCTCCTTGAATAGTAGTTCATGGAGATGCCTGACCATGGTTCTTTTAGGTACTCGTAGTGGTTGAAGGAAACCCGAGGATTTGGTTCATCTTCTCTCATGGTGTTGCCGTACATTGCATGTTTGTTAGAATTTTGCAACGTCAATTTGCATCTCATTCCACGAGTAAAAACTTTGGGAGTTTCTTTAGTGTCTTGGACATGCCGAAGTGTCCACTTGGACAATTGTTGTGGCACTCATCCAATATCATGCAAAGACATTTGTCGCTTGGTAGCTCGACAATCTGGTGAGGAAATCATCATTGCCCATAGGATTCATCAAACCAAAAATCATCATAACCGTTCGCAAACCACTTCATGACGTAGGGGTCTCTCTCGACGAACAACATATTGATATCCACCATTAGATCTAGTCACCTAATTTGAGCATCTGCCTAGTTTTACTCTCCTAGGCTTGTACCCGATGATGTTGTCAATTTTTTACCGATGAATTCCATCCATAGATTTTGTCGATGGTTCAATTTTGTTGAGTTTTGGAATGTTTAAGTGTGTGGTGGTTGGCGCGGATGAGACATTGTCGACATTCCACAAAGCATTGGCACGTCTAAAGAACATGCAGAACTGCCAACGTCTCCTTTCTGTATATCATGTAGTTTGGCTCCGGCCCACGTTGCTTCTTGACATGCACGCGACCGGTTGTCCTCCAGCACCAATGTCTCGGAGGAGAACGAGTGCAAAAAGTACATCAGATGTGTTGGTAGCCGTGATGTAGTACATCGCTGGATCCACCACTTGTAAGGCTAGAACTGAGGTCAGAGCGGTCCTCAAAGAGTTGAATGCTTCATGCTCGCTATCTCCCCAAACCCCCTATGTGATTTTACCGTTCAGATTGGAGAGAGGCATTGAAACTCGACATAGTCCTTTCCGAAACATTGGTAGTTTTTACAGAACCCCCAATGTATCCGAAATTCATTATCATTGGTGGGTGTTTCAATCAGCTATCACTTCCATTATCTTTTGATCCGTCTGCCGCATAAAATGGGGCTCAAAAACTCTGTCAAACAACAGACGCACCTGGAGAACATTCTGTAATGTGTTTTTCTATGAAAATCTTTTCTTTTACATGTCCACCGTGCTCCTCTGGCATACGGCTGTACACTTGGATGTCATCCACATACACAATGACAACGTCATTGAGGCACAGCCAAGAAATGTTCTTCATGGCTACCATGCATGTTCTTAGGGCGTTTTTTAGTCCAAACCGCATAACCGTGAACTCGAAGTACCTGTAGAGGGTCTGGAATGTCGTCGTCTTGATGTCCTCATCACATTTGTGGATTTGGTGGTGGCTACTTCGTCAGTTTTGGTAAAAAAAATCTCACTCCTCGGATTCGGTCAAATACTTGTTCTGCTTGCAAAAGGGGATAGTGGTTCTTGATTGTAGTGTCATGCAACACCCTCTAGTCCAAGCACATCCTCATCTCACCTACTATTTTTCAAGAAAGTAAAGGTGGTGCATATGGTGACGTGGATGGCCTTATGAACCCCTGATTGAGCATCTCATCCACATGTTTTTCAAGCTCGGTCAATTCATGATCGCTCATTTAATGTTTCTCCTTGACCGTTAATCAGTTGTCTAGCTTCACTTCTATTCGGTGATCAAAACTGTGAAATGGGAGTTGCTCTCAAGGAAGTTCTTTAACAAAAATCCCTTCATAATCTTTTATAGCTGGTGCAAACTCCTTCAGAGCAACACCAAACACTTTTAGGTGTTGAAGCAAATAAGGCTCTTGTTGTCGCTTCTACGGTAGCCATCTCCTCTACTTCCCTGTCTTCAATGTTGACCAGCCACTCTTGAGCTGCGTATCACAAACACCACTTTACAACGTCCAAATTCATCATATGTGTATGTTGGGTTGCAATTCCTACTTCTTTCTCTATGGGTTTTTCCTTTGCTACTCCTTGTAACCGCTACTGCATCGTGGGGTGCTCGATCAAAGGCAGGTATTGCGTGAAGCCAATATTTCTAAAGTGAAACGTAACGCTCTTCCAGTCAACTTGCAGATTGTGGTGCTAAAGGAAATCCTGTCCAAGAATGATTTTTTGGGTCACTCATTCGACAGGTTTCCCATACCATTCCATCCTACATTTCTCTAATTTGCATTTGGGATGGTTTGTAAGGCTGTCTGATTTGCAATCGTCTATAGATGATACTTCCTTCAAAAACACCTGGTTCAGTCTACAAATGTAGTTTCTTGAACATCTTTTTAACTACAAAACAATGAGAAGCTCCTCCATCTCGTAGTGCTGGTACCGTTGTGCGACTTTGCAACCCTTTGTAGCACTTGTACCCATATTGCTGGTTGGTCGTCCTCATATCCCACAACGAACAATGCGATCTCAAAATCCCTCGTTTGTGTTGTCAACAGCCGTTCATATGGACAACTGGTCGACACATTTTTTTTTCCTTTGGATAAGAGTTTTTTTTTTCTACTCTTGTCATTTTTTGTTCCTCATCTCCTCATTTTTAACTGGTAAATTTTTGGCCTATTCTTGCCTTTTCCGATAGTTGCAAGAGACAGAATCTAGTTTTGAGTAGATCCTGCACAATTGTTCTTCAACATTTCGTCTCCGAGACCAAGGCTTCGTATAATGTGAGCTTTTACCACTATAGTATTAGTTATGGCTTTGGGAGCACAAGCGAGTGGATTCTTGCATCCAAATGCGTAGCCAGCACTGTCGATGCGATCGGCTGTTGTTATCATTCATAGAAGCTCACCGTAGGTGCCGAATTCTATGATTGCTAGCCAAATGTCATGTTTGAAGTCATAGTGGAAACCGTTTATCGGAGATAGTTTCGCTACCGGTGATGATTTTGAGAGAATGTTGTGTGTATTCTACCAGGCTGAACACATGTTGCATGAATCGAATCTTATGGTGTATGTTCAACTTTTCATCTAGCATGCCAAAGCATGCGAGGATGGTGCATGTGTATTCAATCCATGTTTTGAGTAAAATCAAATAATCTTGCCTCGTTGGATCTATCTGCATGAGTGCTAGAACGCTTCTGGTTAACGATGTGAGGGCAGTTACGAGAGCTGTTGATCCAGCTCCAGTAAAATCTTGCTGCCGTTGGATGGCCACTAGATCAAACCACCAACAAAGTGTTGTGTCACGCAAAAGCAATACCACGTGGTCAATTTCCCTTTGACCCCAACTACAACTCGTTGCCCCACCAAACTAATCAGCCACATCACAAATGTTGGTCCCCTTTTATTTCCAAGATCAAACAATGCAAAAGTGCCGGCTGGATTTAAGGTTCACCCTAGAGTTGGTCATTTCTATTTGTGAACCTTGCTTCCCACACGTGTGTATTGTGAAGCTCCTCCATGGTCGTTGTAGCGCAAGGTGTGCTACGTGGCTCGAACGTGGGTCCTGGCCTGTGGGCGACGGATGGGATGAGTTGAGGGTCAGAGACCCTCAACTACCGCGGTTTTGGCCCAGTGGGCCAAGCTTCCCATCCGTTTGTTACATTTGGTATCAGAGCGTTGGGGTTCGACACCCATTGTGGACACCAGGGGCGGGTCCATTCCTGTGTGGGAGGAATGTAGCGCAAGGTGTGCTACGTGGCTCGAACGTGGGTCCTGGCCTGTGGGCGACCAATGGGATGAGTTGAGGGTCAGAGACCCTCAACTACCGCGGTTTTGGCCCAGTGGGCCAGGCTTCCCATCCGTTTGTTACAGTCGCGGTGATTTGTTGAAGAAAATGGTTGTTACGGCTCTCGAGTCACGACAACTTCTTATACAAGACCTCATTAAAGCAAGCATGTAGACCGGTGCAATTGTAAGAAGTAAGTGTATTTTGTCGAGTGTTTGTACATAGGAGTTGGGCATACATGGGGTCTTGAATGTTCGAGTTGAGCGACAAGTGCGATGACACATCACCAAGAGGATGAATTCAGAAGCTGGGTCAAGAAGTAAGCGGTTTCGAGGATTTTGATGTGCGACAATACAAAGTCCGAGCATTGTCAAGGTGTAGCAGAGATAAAGAATCCTTAGCCGACTAGGACAAACCCGTGGTGCTTGAGGGTCTTAGACCCTCAAGCCATTCCGTCCAACTGCTCACAGGCTAGGGACCCTCGCTCAATCCACATGGCACCGGCCGCACCATACACTCTCCCCTGCTAAAAATGTGCCACCCTCGGCATTCGCACATCAGACTCAATCCCTGATGCTCTGATACCAAAGTAACGGAAGGAACATAATACTTGGCTGACTAGGCCGAAACCACAGTGCGTGATGGTCTTCAACCCTTAAGCCATCCCGTCCAAGCGCCCACAGGCCAGGGACCCTTGCTCGATCCACGTGGCACCGGCCGCACACTACACAAGGAGTCAACCGAAAAGTTCTGGAGCATCCATACTGTTCATGATCCTAGGAAGTAGTTGAACTTGGAGATCCTTGTGGGATGGAACATCGGAGGTCGGGAAAATCACCAAAATGCACTTGGCCAAACAAAGTGAAGACATGGAGATTCATGCGCAGCGAGCCACTAGTTAAAGAATAGAAATACCTCCGTGCTAAGTTTAGGGACTCGTGTAATTCAGGGAGGCAACATAAAGTACCTTTGTTTGTACGTTCTGAACCCACCTACATTGACTCTCGGATGCTAATACGTGAAAGTCAAGGGCTATTTGGCCAACTACCAAAACGGAAGGGTCTCCCTTCTGGGAATAATAGAATAAGGAAGATTCACAATCATCATCTATGTTTTTATTTTGTTTGGACGACTTTGTGAGTGTGGTTGATAGTTACAAAGATGTGCCATGCTAAGTGTAGAAACACCAAGACTGAATGAGGTTGCTTTCAAGTCTGCTAATGAAATGGTGTCTTCACAAACGTTGCGTCCCAAGATTCCTAAATAGGTTTGCTATGCCTTCTCCATATTCCCTTATGAAGAAATTTTCTTTCGAAAAAAAATCATCGGTTGCAAATAGAATGCAAAGTCCAACTGTTATCTGCTCTGCAGTGGCCAAAAAAAGAAGAAACCGAACGCGAAATCATGCTCGCTTGCCACATCCGTCAATGACCTAGCAAACAAAAAACATTCATGGCCATCCGGCCAATCGACATTCATCAACAAGAGGCGCTGATCGCATACCTCACTAGTCGTATATGTAGCGGAAGCAGTTGATTAGTTGGAGTCCTCTTTCGCGAGGGGCTCTTCAGAAATCCAGCCAGCAGCTTATGGGAACCAAATGCATCAAGTTCGTTGATGAAAATTGTTTAAATGATCAAACATAATTGAAAGTAATCATAGAATACACTCGAGGGGTTTGGGTTTTCATTTTTTGCGCCTGCTTGGCCCTGTGGTACCTGCTCCTGACAAGTTCCTATTCAACGCATGGGGAGTTTCAAACTTCCAACAGACTTTGCACATACCTAAAGTATCATAATGCCAAAATTTTCAGGGTTGGTGATAATGGAGGATGAGGTCGCACGTCAAGCATCGTCAACACATGACTTTCAACCTCGAAATGCCTTCTCTCTCTCTCTCTCTCTCTCTCTCTCTCCCTC
>SZWC01017786.1:0-21747 GCA_023375785.1 Penium margaritaceum | reverse complement strand
TCGGTTGCTTACTTCATCACCGCCTTTGTCTTCCTCAGTGTGTGGCGAGTCTCGTCCAAGATGCTATGGCAGTCTTGCCCTTGCATTTTGGATCTTGGTATGTTGCTTGAACTTTGCAAACCCGCTAGAGTTCTCCAAAAACCACTTGGACGGGGATTTTTCCAGTTGCGGCAGATATCATGGAGCCGTATGCCAGCTTGACGGTTGGTACCTAGATCGCCCAACCTGTGCCATGTAGCTCACAAAGAGTTTGGCGCACTTGTTTTGCCTCTGATTGGTACACTCATTCTACCCGCCAGTCTAGCAATGAAAGGCCGCCAATAGCTATATCCGATTGCTGTAGTTTGTGATTAGCTCCCGCCAAAATCTGCCAGTGAATCTTCCAACCTTGTCGTTTGTGATGGAGAAGGCAATGTCATATAGTCACACCCGCCAAATACACGGTTACTATTGAGGATGTACTGTGTTGTTCCCATAGTAGTGACCGTTGTTGTCATGAGGATGAATTGCAACATCTTCAACAACTGGTCGACCACCACAAACATTACTTCATACCCCTCCGGTGTGATGGAAAAACCAGTCACAAAGTCTACGGAGGTATCCAACAATGGTTCTTTGGGTACCTTTGTGGTTGAAGCACATATGGGAGTTTTTTTCGTCTCGACTTACAACGTTAACACCTTTGCAATTCTTATATATTTTCCCACCAATAGGACTTGGCAAGTTTCTTGAGCATTTTTTCCTCGCCAAAGTGTATACTTGGGCTTGGGTCATGGCACTCCTCGTTGCTCGGGGGTACGACAACTTGTCAAGTGAATCGTTGTCCCGCGTAGGGGTCATCAAACCATAGCTTGGTTTTCCTTACCTACCAAACTCCTCATATTCTTTTGCGAACAGCCTTGCGAGGTCCGTGCTCTCTTCCACAAGGAAGGTCCTAATCTCACCCATCAAATCATGTTGACTCACAACATGTACATGATTATGTTTTCCATGCTTTAACTCAATGTCATGGTCGAAACTGGAGTGAATAAACTCCATCGCCCTTACACCCTAGTTGCGCCTGAGTTGGCCAGTTGCTACGCCCCAAGTTGCGCCCTAGTTGCACCCTAGTTGCACCCTAGTTGCGCCCTACTAGTGCCCTTCTTGTACCCTAGTTGCACCCTCGTTGCACCCTAGTTGCACCCCAGTTGCACCCTAGTTGCGCCCTACTTGCATCCTACTCGCGCACTAGTTGCGTCCTAGTTGCGCTCTAGTTGCACCCTACCTGCGCCCAAGTTGTGCCTCAGTTGGGCACTAGCTACGTCCTAGTTATGTCCTAGTTGAGTCCTAGTTGCGTCCTAGTTGTGCCTTTCTTGCACCCTACTTACGCCCTTGTTGCGTCCTACTTGCACCCTAGTTGTGCAGTAGTTGCATCCTCTTTACGTCTCCACTGGGGTCTAGCTACGCCCTACTTACACCCTAGTTACGCCCTAGTTGCACCCTAGTTGCGCCCTAGTTGTGCCCTAGTTTCATCCTAGTTGCCCCCGAGTTGTGCCCTAGTTGCACTCTACTTGTGACCTAGTTGTGCTCTAGTTGTGCCCTTGTTGCACCCCTCTTGTGCCCTACTTGCACCCTAGTTGCACCCTAGTTGTACCCTAGTTGTGCCCTAGTTGTACCCCAGTTACGCCCTGCTTGCGCCCTACTTGCAACCTACATGCACCCTAGTTGCGCCCTCGTTGCGCCCTAGTAATGCCCTCATTACACCCTACTGGCGCCATATCTGCGCCCTAGTTGCACCCTAGTTGCGCCCTAGTTGCACCGTACTTGAACCCTACTTGCACCCTAGTTGCACCCTAGTTGCGCCCTAGTTGTGCTCCAATTGCACCCTAGTTGCACCCTACTTGCACCCTAGTTGCGCCTTACTTGTGCCCTACTTGTACCAAAGTTGTGTCCTACTTGCACCATACTTACGCTTTTTGCGCTTTAGTTGCACCCTAGTTGCGCCCTTTTTTCCTACTTATGCCCTACTTGCACCCTAATTGCGCTCTACTTGTACCCTAGTTGCATCCTAGTTGCACAATATTTACGCCCTACTTATGCCCTAATTCCACACTACTTGCGCCCTAATTGTGCCCTACTTGCGCACTAGTCACGCCCTAGTTTCACCTCAGTTCGGCACTAGCTACGCCCTAGTTGTGCCCTAGTTACGCCCTAGTTGCGCCCTACTTGTGCCCTACTTCCACACTACCTGCGTCCTAGTTACGCCCTACTTGCGCACTAGTCACGCCCTAGTTTCACCTCAGTTCGGCACTAGCTACGCCCTAGTTGCACCCTAGTTGGGCCCTAGTTACGCCCTAGTTGCGCCCTACTTGCGCCTTACTTGCATCCTACTTCCGCCCTACTTGTGCCCTACTTCCACACTACCTGCGTCCTAGTTACGCCCTACTTGCGCACTAGTCACGCCCTAGTTTCACCTCAGTTCGGCACTAGCTACGCCCTAGTTGCACCCTAGTTGGGCCCTAGTTACGCCCTAGTTGCGCCCTACTTGCGCCTTACTTGCATCCTACTTCCGCCCTACTTGTGCCCTACTTCCACACTACCTGCGTCCTAGTTACGCCCTACTTGCGCACTAGTCACGCCCTAGTTTCACCTCAGTTCGGCACTAGCTACGCCCTAGTTGTGCCCTAGTTACGCCCTTCTTCTTCCCAACTTTCGTCGTACTTGGGTCCTCTTGCAACCTAGTTGCGCCCTACTTGCATCTTAGTTAAGCCCGACTTGCGACCTAGTTGCGCCCTATTTGCGCCACAGTTGGGCAATAGCTACGCCCTAGTTGTGACCTAGTTGTGCCCTAGTTGTGCCTTACCTGCCCCCTACTTGCACCCTACTTGCGCCTTAGTTGGGCCCTAGCAGAGCCTATGGTGGGCACTAGCTACGTCCTAGTTGCATCCTAGTTGCGCCCTAGTTGCGTCCTACTTGCACCCTAGCTGCACCCTAGTTGCGTCCTAGTTTTGCCCTAGTTGCGCTCTAGTTGCGCACTAATTGCGTCCTAGTTATGAGTCATTCGCGCACTAGCTACGCCCTAGCTGCACCCTAGTTGCACCCTGCGTATGCCTTACTTGCGTCCTACTTGTGCATTACTTGGGTCCTAGATGCACTCTAGTTGCGCCCTACTTGCACCATACTTACGCTTTTTGCGCCTTAGTTGCACCCTAGTTGCGCCCTCCTGGCACCCTACTTACGTCCTCCTTGCGCCCTAGTTGCGTCCTACTTGTGTCCTAGTTGCGTCCTAGTTGCACAATAGTTACGCCCTACTTGTGCCCTACTTCCACACTACCTGCGTCCTAGTTACGCCCTACTTGCGCACTAGTCGCACCCTAGTTTTGCCTCAGTTCGGGAATAGTTATGCCCTAGTTGTGCCCTAGTTGCACCCTTCTTGCGCCCTAGTTGCACCCTACTTGTGCCTTACTTGCGTCCTAGTTGTGCCCTAGTTTCTTAATTGCGCCCTAGTTGCACCTTAGTTGGCCACTAGCTACGCCCTAGTTGCACTATAGTTGCACCCTAGTTGCTCATTCTTTGCGCCCTAGTTGCGCCCTAGTTGCACCCTAGTTGTGCCTCAGGTGGGCACTAGCTACAGTCTAGTTGCACCCTAACTGTGCCCTTATTGCGCCCTAGTTGCGTCCTGATTGCGCCCTACTTGCCCCCTACTTGCCCCCCAGTTGCGCCCTAGTGGCACCCTAGTTGTGCCTTTGTTGTGCTTTGATTGCGTACCAGTTGCTCCCTATTTGGGCACTAGATTCGCCCTAGCAGCGCCCTACTTGCGCCTTACTTGCATCCAAATTGTGCACTCCTTGCATTCTCGTTGCGACCTGGTTGCGGCCTAGTCGTGTCCTAATTCCGCCATAGTCGGGCACTAGCTACGCCTTAGTTGCACCCTAGTTGAGCCGTAGTTACATCCTTTTTGGACCCTAGTTGTATCCTGTTGTGCCATTGTTGCACCCTAGTTGCACCCTAGTTGCGCCCTACTAGCACCCTAGTTGCACCCTAGTTGCGCTCTAGTTGCGTCCTATTTGTGCCCTAGTTGCACCATCGTTGGGCCTCTGTTGGACACGAGCTACGCCCTAGTTATGCCCTACTTGTACCCTAGTTACACCCAAGTTGATTGCTACTTGCGTCCTACTTGCGCCCTGGTTGCGCCCTAGTTGCACCCAAGTTACGCCCTAGTTGCGCTCTATTTCCGCCTCAGTTAGACACTAGCTACGTCCTAGTTACAACCTAGTTGCACCCTTTTTACGCATTAGTTGCGCCCTACTTATGCCCTACTTGCGTCCTAGTTGTGTCATACTTGCACCCCAGTTGCACCCTAGTTGCGCCCTAGTTGCACCCTAGTTGCGCTTTAGTTACGACATAGATATGCCCTACTTCCGCCCTACTTGCACCTTAGTTGTACCCTAGTTGCGCCCTATTTATGCCCTACTTGCATCCTACTTGCCCCAAATTTGCGTTCTCATTGTACCCTAGTTACGCCCTAGTTGTGCCCTACTTGCACCCTACTTGCATCCTAGTTAGGACCTACTTGCGCCCTAGTTACAGCCTCATTGCGTCCTAGTTCTACCCTTCTTGCACCCTATTTGCACCCTACTTTCGCCCTAGTTGTGCCCTACTTGCACCCTACTTGCATCCTAGTTAGGACCTACTTGCGCCCTAGTTACAGCCTCATTGCGTCCTAGTTCTACCCTTCTTGCACCCTATTTGCACCCTACTTTCGCCCTAGTTGTGCCCTAGTTACGCTCTAGTTACGCCCTACTTGCGCCCTACTTGCACCCTACTTAGGCCCTAGTTATGCCCTCGTTGCCCCCTACTTGTGCCCTACTTGAATCCTACTTACACCCTCATTGTGCCCTAGTTCTTCCCTACTTGCATCCTAGTTGTGCCCTAGTTGCGCCCTAGTTGCGTCTCAGTTGGGCACTAGCTACGCCCTAGTTGCAAACTAGTTGCGCCCTAGTTGCGCCCTAGTTGCTCCCTAGTTGCGTCCTAGTACCGCCTATATGGGCGCTACTTGCGCCTTACTTGCGCCCTACATGCGCTCTAGTTGTGCCCTCCTTGCACCCTACTTGCGCCCTAGTTGCGCCCTAGTTGCGCCCTAGTTGCTCCCTAGTTGCGTCCTAGTACCGCCTATATGGGCGCTACTTGCGCCTTACTTGCGCCCTACATGCGCTCTAGTTGTGCCCTCCTTGCACCCTACTTGCGCCCTACTTGCGCCTTACTTGCCTCCCAGTTCCGCCCTACTTGCACCCTAGTTGCACCCTATCTGCATCCAAGTTGCGCAGGACATGCGCCTTCATTGCACCCCAGTTGCATCCAAGTTACACCTCAGTTCGGCAGTAGCTACGCCCTAGTTGTGCCCTAGATACACCCTAGTTGTACCCTACTTGCGCCTTACTTGCACCCTACTTGCGCCCTTGTTGCTTCCTAGTTGCGCCCTAGTTGTGCCCTAGATACACCCTAGTTGTACCCTACTTGCGCCTTACTTGCACCCTACTTGCGCCCTTGTTGCTTCCTAGTTGCGCCCTAATTGTGCCCTAGTTGCGCCCTAGTTGCGCCTCAGTTGGACACTAGCTACGCCCTAGTTGCACTCAAGTTGCGCCCTAGTTACGCCCTACTTGTGTCCTACTTGTGTCCCATTTGCGCCCTCATTGCATCCTAGTTGTGTCCTGATTGCGCCCTAGTTGGGCCTTAGTTGGGCACTAGCTACGCCCTAGTTGTGCCGTAGTGGTTCCCAAGTTGTACCTTAGTTGCGCCCTAGTTGTGCCCTTGTTCCACCCTACTTTTGCCGTACTTGCACCCTAGTTGCGCCCTAGTTGTGCCGTAGTGGTTCCCAAGTTGTACCTTAGTTGCGCCCTAGTTGTGCCCTTGTTCCACCCTACTTTTGCCGTACTTGCACCCTAGTTGCGCCCTAGTTGTGCCCTAGTTACACACTACTTGTGCCCTACTTGTGCCCTACCTGCGCCCTAGTTACGTCCTAGTTGTGCCCTAGTTCCGCCCTACTAGTGTCCTACTTGCGCCCTACTTGCGCCATACTTGTGCCCTAGTTGTGTCGTAGCTGCGCCGACTTGCGTCCTACTTGCGCCCTAGTTGCGCCCCCGTTTTGCCCTAGTTGCGTCCTAGTTGCATCCTACTTGCGCCATAATCATGCCCTACTTGCGCCCTCGTTGCACCCTAGTTGTACCCTACTTGCATCCTACTTGTGCCCTACTTGCACCGTACTTGCGCCCTAGTTCTGCCCTACTTGTGCCCAAGTTGCGTCCTACTTGCACCCAAGTTGTGCCCTAGTTATTCCTCAAGTACGCACTAGCTACACCCTAGTTGCACCCTTGTTGCACCCTACTTGTGCCCTAGCTGCACCCTAGTTGCGCCCTAGTTGTGCCCTAGTTACACCCTAATTACGCACTAGTTGTGCCCTAGTTGCGCTTGAGTTGGGCAGTAGCTACACCTTAGTTGCACCCTAGTTGCGCCCCACTTGCGCCTTACTTGCGCCCTACTTGTGCCCTACGTGCGCCCTAGTTGCGCCCTAATTGCACCCTAGTTGGGCCTCAGCTGGATACTAGCTACGCCCTAGTTGCACCCGAGTTGCACACTAGTTTCTCTGTAGTTGCTCCCTAGTTGCGCCCTACTTGTGCCTTAGTTGTGCCCTAGTTGTGTCCTAAATGCGCCATATTTGCCCCCTACTTGCGCCCTAGTTGCACCCTAGTTGTGCTCAGTTGGGCCCTAGTTACACCCTAGTTGTGCCTCAGTTGGGCCCTAGCTACACACTAGCTATACCCTAGTTGCGCCCTAGTTGTGTCCTAGCTGCGCCCTACTTGTGCCCTACTCGTGCCCTGCTTGTGCCCAAGTTGCACCCTTCTTGCACCCTAGTAGCACCCGACGTGCACCCTAGTTGCGCCCTAGTTGTGTCCTAGCTGCGCCCTACTTGTGCCCTACTCGTGCCCTGCTTGTGCCCAAGTTGCACCCTTCTTGCACCCTAGTAGCACCCGACGTGCACCCTAGTTACGCCCTAATTGAGCATCCGTTAAGCACTAGCTACGCCCTAGTTACGCGCTAGTTGTACCCTAGTTGCGTCCTACTTGTGCCCTCATTGTACTCTACTTGCAACCTACTTTCACCCTAGTTGCGCCCTTGGTGTACCCTAGTTTCACCCTAGTTGCGGCCTAGTTGCGCCTAAGTTGGGCACTAGCTACATTCTCGTTGCAACCTAGATGCTCCCTATTTGCGCCCTAGTTGTGTCCTACTTGTTCCCTACTTGCATCCTAGTNTAATTGAGCATCCGTTAAGCACTAGCTACGCCCTAGTTACGCGCTAGTTGTACCCTAGTTGCGTCCTACTTGTGCCCTCATTGTACTCTACTTGCAACCTACTTTCACCCTAGTTGCACCCTAGGTGTACCCTAGTTTCACCCTAGTTGCGGCCTAGTTGCGCCTAAGTTGGGCACTAGCTACATTCTCGTTGCAACCTAGATGCTCCCTATTTGCGCCCTAGTTGTGTCCTACTTGTTCCCTACTTGCATCCTAGTTGTACCTTACTTGCACCCTACATACGGCCTAGTTGTGCCCTAGTTGCATCTCAATTGGACCCTAGGTTTCCCCTAGTTGCACCCTCGTTGCACCCTAGTTGCGCCCTTGTTGCACCCTACTTGCGTCCCACTTCCGCCCTAGTTGTGCCCTAGTTACCCCCTACTTGTGCTCTACTTGCGTCTTGCTTACGCCCTAGTTGCACCCTAGTAGCACCCTAGTTACGTCCTACTTGCGTCCTACTTCCACCATATTCACACCCTAGTTGCGCCCTGGTTGCGCCCTAGTTGCGCCCTATGTGCACCCTACTTCCACCCTTATTGCGCCCTACTTGCGCATTAGGTGCGACCTAGTTGCGTCCTATTTGTCCCCTACTTGCATCCTACTTGCGCCCTACATGTTTCCTAGTTGCGCCCTAGTGGCGCCATAGTTAAGCCCACTTGCGCCATACTTGCATCCCACTTGTGCCCTAGTTGCGTCCTATTTGTCCCCTACTTGCATCCTACTTGCGCCCTACATGTTTCCTAGTTGCGCCCTAGTGGCGCCATAGTTAAGCCCACTTGCGCCATACTTGCATCCCACTTGTGCCCTAGTTGCACCCTCGTTGCGCCGTAGTTATGCCCTACTTGCGCCTAGGTTGCACCCTAGTTGTGCCCTAGTTGCGTCCTAGTTCTGAATTAGTTAAGCCCTCCTTGCACTCTAGTTGCGCCCTACTTGCGCCCTAGTTGCGCCTCAGTTGGGCACTAGCTACGCCCTAGTTGCGCCCGCGATGCACCCTAGTTGTGCCCTAGTTGCGTCCTACTACCGCCCTCATTGCGCCCTACTTGCGCCCTACTTGCGCCATAGTTGCGTCCTACTTGCGCCCTACTTCTGCCCTAGTTGCATCCTAGTTGTGNCCCTACTTGCGCATTAGGTGCGACCTAGTTGCGTCCTATTTGTCCCCTACTTGCATCCTACTTGCGCCCTACATGTTTCCTAGTTGCGCCCTAGTGGCGCCATAGTTAAGCCCACTTGCGCCATACTTGCATCCCACTTGTGCCCTAGTTGCGCCCTCGTTGCGCCGTAGTTATGCCCTACTTGCGCCCAAGTTGCACCCTAGTTGTGCCCTAGTTGCGTCCTAGTTCTGAATTAGTTAAGCCCTCCTTGCACTCTAGTTGCGCCCTACTTGCGCCCTAGTTGCGCCTCAGTTGGGCACTAGCTACGCCCTAGTTGCGCCCGCGATGCACCCTAGTTGTGCCCTAGTTGCGTCCTACTACCGCCCTCATTGCGCCCTACTTGTGCCCTACTTGCACCATAGTTGCGTCCTACTTGCGCCCTACTTCTGCCCTAGTTGCATCCTAGTTGTGCCCTAGTTGCGTCCTAGTTGTGCCTCAGTTGGATACTAGCTATGCTTTAGTTGCGTCCTAGTTGAGCCCTGGTTGCGCCCTAGTTGCACCCTGCTTGCATCCTATGTGCGCCCTAGATTCTTCCTACTTCCGCCCTAGTTGCGTCTTAGTTGCGCCCATGCTGCGTCTCAGTTGGGCACTAGCTACGCCTAGTTGCGCCCTAGTTGCACCCTATTTGAGCTTGACTTAGGCCCTTATTGTGCCCTAGTTGTGCCTTACTTGTGGCCCACTTGCAACCTACCTGCGCTTTAGTTGCGCCCTAGTTGCGCTCTAGTTGCGCCTTACTTGTACCCTAGTTGCACCCTAGTTGCGCCATATTTGTACCCTAGTTGTGACGTATTTGCGCCCTACTTGCGTCTTATTTGTGCCCTAGTTAGGCTCTAGTTTTGCCCCACTTGCACCCTACATGGACCCTATTTGCACCCTAGTTGCACCCTTGTTTTGCCTTAGTTACGGCCTAGTTGCGCCCTAGTTATACCATAGTTGCGCCTCAGATGAACACTATCTACACCCTAGTTGCGCCCTAGTTGAGCCCTCGTTGCATCCTAGTTGTACCCCACTTGCGCCCTACTATCATCCTCGTTGCGCCTTAGTTTAGCCCTAGTTGCGCCCTAGTTGAATCCTAGTTGCGTCTCAGTTGGGCATTAGCTACGCCCTAGTTGTGCCCTAGTTGTGCCCTAGTTGTGCCCTTGTTACGCCCTAGTTGCGCCCTAGTTGCACCCTAGTTAGGCCCTGCTTGCGACCTAGTTGTAACCTAGTTGTGCCCTCGTTGCGCCCTTCTTGCGCCCTACTTGCGCCCTAGTTGCGCCCTAGTTGTACCCTAGTTACGCCCTACATGCGCCCTACTTACACCCCGCATGCGCCCTAGGTACACCCTGGTTACGCCCTAGTTGCGCCCTACTTGCGCCCTTCCTGTGCCTTAGTTGCGCCCTAGTTGTACCCTAGTTACGCCCTACATGCGCCCTACTTACACCCCGCATGCGCCCTAGGTACACCCTGGTTACGCCCTAGTTGCGCCCTACTTGCGCCCTTCCTGTGCCTTAGTTGCACCCTAGTTGGGCCCTAGTTGTGCCCTACTTGAACGCTACTTGCACCCTAGTTGCGCCCTTGTTGCACCCTTGTTGCGCCCTAGTTGCGCTCCAATTGCACCCTAGCTGTCCCTAACTTGCGTCCTAGTTGCGCTATACTTGCGCCCTACTTGTGCCAAAGTTGCGCCCTAGTTGTGCCCTAGTTGCACCCTACTTGCACTCTGCTTACGCCCTATTTGCGCCCTAGTTGCGCTCTAGTTGCATCCTACTTGCACCCTACTTACGCCCTACTTGCGCCCTCGTTACATCCTACTTACGCCCTACTTATGTCATAGTTGCGTCATAGTTGCGCCCTACTTGTGCCCTAGTTGTACCCTACGTGTGCCCTAGTTGCGCCCTAACTACACATTAGTCGCGCCCTAGTTTGACCTCAATTGGGCTCTAGCTACACCCTAGATGCGCCCTAGTTGCACAATTGTTGCGCCCTTGTTCCGCCTAACTTGCACTCTACTTGCGCCCTACTTGCGCCCTACTTGCGCCCTACTTGCGCCCTACTTGTGTCCAAGTTGAGCCCATGTGACGTCCTACTTGCACCCTACTTGCTTCCTAATTACGTCCCACTTACGCCCTAGTTGCGCCCTCATTGCGCCGTAGCTGCACCCTAGTTGCACCCTACTTGCGCTCTACTTGCGCCTTAGTTGCATCCTCGTTGCGCCCTAGTCGTGCCCTAATTGCTCCCTACTTGCGTCCTAGTTGCACCCTAGTTGTGCCCTAGTTGCGCGCTAGTTGCACCCTAGTTGTGCCCCACTTGCGTCTTACCTACACCCTTCTTGTGTCCTAGTTGCATCCTAGTTATGCCTTAGTTGCGCCCTAGACGCGCCCTAGTTGCCCCTCCGTTTGGCACTAGCTCCGCTCTAGTTACGCCCTAGTTGTGCCCTAGTTCTGCACTAGTAATGCGCTAGTTGCGCCCTAGTTGCGTCCTACTTGCTCCCTAGTTGCGCCCTAGTTACGCCCTAGATGCGCCCTACGTGCGTTCTTGTTGCGCCCTAGTTGTACTCTAGTTGTGCCCTAGTTGCGTCCTAGTTGCGCCTCAGTTGGGCACTAGCTACGGCCTAGTTGCACCCTAGTTGCGTCCTATTTGTGCCCTAGTTGCGTCCTAGTTGCGTACTAGTTGCGCCCTACTTGCGCCCTACTTGCCCCCGACTTGCGACCTAGTTCCGCCCTAGTTGCGCCTGAGGTGGGCACTAGCTACGCCCTAGATGTGCCCTAGTTGTGCCTTTATTGTGCCTTACTTGCGCCCTAATTGCACCCGAGTTGCACCCTACTTGTACCCTAGTTACGCCTCAGGTGGGCACTAGCTACGTCCGAGCTGTGCCCTAGTTTTGCCCTAGTTGCGCCCCTGTTGCGTCCTACTTGCGCCCTAGCTGCGCCCTAGTTGTGCTTGAGTTCCGCCCTAGTTTTGCCCTAATTGTGTAGTAGTTGCGTTCTAGTTGTGCCTCAGTTGGGCACTAGCTACGCCCTAGTTGCGCGCTAGTTGCGCCCTAGTTGCGTCCTAGTTGCGTACTAGTTGCGCCCTACTTGCGCCCTACTTGCCCCCGACTTGCGACCTAGTTCCGCCCTAGTTGCGCCTGAGGTGGGCACTAGCTACGCCCTAGATGTGACCTAGTTGTGCCTTTATTGTGCCTTACTTGCGCCCTAATTACACCCGAGTTGCACCCTACTTGCACCCTAGTTACGCCTCAGGTGGGCACTAGCTACGTCCGAGCTGTGCCCTAGTTTTGCCCTAGTTGCGCCCCTGTTGCGTCCTACTTGCGCCCTAGCTGCGCCCTAGTTGTGCTTGAGTTGCGCCCTAGTTTTTCCCTAATTGTGTAGTAGTTGCGTTCTAGTTGTGCCTCAGTTGGGCACTAGCTACGCCCTAGTTGTGCGCTAGTTGCGCCCTAGTTGCGTCCTACTTGCGCCCTACTTGTGCCCTACTTGCACCCTACTTGCGCCTTACTTGCACCCGAGTTGCTCCCTAGTTAAGCCATAGTTGCAACCTCGTTACGCCTCAGTTGGGCACGAGCTACGCCCTAGTTCCACCCTAGTTGCGCCCTAGTTGCACCCTAGTTGTGCTCTAGTTGTGACCGCGTTGTGCCCTAGTTGCGCCCTGCTTGTGCCCTACTTTCCCCCTAGTTGCGCCCTAGTTGCCCACTGATTGCGCCCTACTTGCGTCCCACTTGCGCCCTACTTGCGCCCTAGTTGCGCCCTGCTTGTGCCCTACTTTCCCCCTAGTTGCGCCCTAGTTGCCCACTGATTGCGCCCTACTTGCGTCCCACTTGCGCCCTACTTGCGCCCTCGTTGTTCCCTAGTTGCACCCTAGTTGCGCCCTACTTGCACCCAAGGTGCGTCCTAGCTAGCATCAGTTGGGCACTAGCTACGCCCTTGTCACGCCCTAGTTGCGCCTCAATTGCCCTCTACTTTCACCATAGTTGCGCCCTACTTGCACCTTAGTTGCGCCCAATTTGTGACCTAGTTGCGCCCTAGTTGCGCCTCAGTTGGGAACTAGCTACGCCCTAGTTACACCCTAGTTGCGCCCTAGTTGCGCCTAACTTGCACCCTAGTTGCGCCCAAGTTGCGTCCTCGTTGCGCCTCAGGTGGGTACTAGCTACACCCTTGTTGCGGCCTACTTGCGTCCTAGTTGCACCCTAGTTGCTGTCTTACTGCGCACTACTTGCACCCTAGTTGCGCCTCGATAAGGCACTAGCTATGCGATAGGTGCGCCCTAGTTGCTCCATGCTTTCGCCTTACTTGCACCCTACTAGTGCGCTACTTGCGCTCTAGTTGCGCCCTAGTTACGCCCTAGTTGCGCCCTAGTTGCGCCTCAGTTGGGCTCTAGCTACGCCCTAGTTGTACCCTAGTTGCGCCCTCTTTACGCCATTGTTCCGCCCTAGATACGCTCAAGTTGCGACCAGTTGCGCCCTACTTGCACCCTAGCTGCGCCGTACTTGCGCCCTAGTTGCGGCCTAGTTGTCCCTCGGTTGGGCACTAGCTTAGCCCAAGTTGCACCCTAGTTGCACCCTAGTTGCGTCCTAGTTGCGCCCTAGTTTTTCCCTACTTGCCCCCTACTTGCGCCCTAGTTACGCCCTACTTGCGTCCTAGTTACGGCCGAATTGCACCCTAGATACGCCCTAGTTGCACCAAAGTTGGGCACTAGCTATGGCCTAGATGTGCCCTAGTTGTGCCCAAGTTGCGTCCTAATAAGCTAATGATTGTACTTTAATGACGTGGAAGTAAGAATTAGGCACACTTGGATTCCCAATCCAGTATCTTGTACAACGACGCGCCGTGAGGGGCTACTTTAAGAAAATCCACCAATTTCAACTGGGACATGTGCGCGTATTGCCAGACATCGGTCGCTGCTCATTAAAATCGCCGTCAATCTAGAAATCAACGTCTCGCAGGTTGTTGTGGGGCTCCTATCTGTTATACAAAGCATCGTCACTTTGCCATTTCACCTAATGCTTTGCCACTTTGCCACGCATGCGGAGTCCTAATATATCTTCGCCAGTGTACTCTGTGCGCTTGTCTGCTCTGATGGGAGATGGCGATGGTACGTGTCTACCACGGGAGTGTGTGCTAAGGTCCCAGTTGATTTGAAGTCTGCTGATGTGAAACATCGGGTGGATAACCATGCTCTCTGGAAATCAGAATTTTGAGATGAGAGGTTTCCGCACCTCCTCAATCGCAAACCGAACCCACCACTTAGATTTCACCTTTTTGCAGTCCTGTCCTCGCAAACAGATGTTTGGTGAGCTATGTGGAGTTTGATTACTCAAGTGGAATTTAGTATCCGTCCAATGCTTGTTGGTTGCTTACTTCATCACCGCCTTTGTCTTCGTCTGTGTGTGGCGAGTCTCGTCCAAGATGCTATGGCAGTCGTGCCCTTGCATTTTGGATCTTGGTATGTTGCTTGAACTTTGCAAACTCGCTGGGGTTCTCCAAAAACCACTTGGAAGGGGATTTTTCCAGTTGCGGCAGATATCACGGAGTTGTACGCCAGCTTGACGGTTGGTACCTAGATCCGCCCAACCTGTGCCATGTAGCTCACAAAGAGTTTGGCGCACTTGTTTCTGCCTCTGATTGGTACACTCATTCTACCCACCAGTCTAGCAAACAAAGGCCGCCAATAGCTATATCCGATTGCTGTAGTTTGCGATTAGCTCCCGCCAAAATCTGCCGGTGAATCTTCCAACGTTGTCGTTAGTGATGGAGAAGGCAATGTCATATAGTCACACCCGCCGAATACACGGTTATCATTCAGGATGTACTGTGTTGTTCCCAAAGTAGTGACCGTGGTTGTCATGAGGATGAACTGCAACATCTTCAACAACTGGTCGACCACCACAAACATTACTTCAAACTCCCTCCGGTGTGATGGGAAAACCAGTCCCAAAGTCTACGGAGGTATCCAACAATGGTTCTTTGGGTACCTTTGTGGTTGAAGCAAATCTGGGAGTTTGTTTCGTGTCAACTTACAACGTCAACACACTTTGCAATTCTTATATCTTTTCCCACCAATAGGACTTGGCAAGTTTCTTGAGCATTTTTTCCTCGCCAAAGTGTATACTTGGGCTTGGGTCATGGTACTCCTCTTTGCTCGGGGATACGACAACTTGTCAAGTGAATCGTTGTCCCGTGTAGGGGTCATCAAACCATAGCTTGGTTTTCCTTACCTACCAAACTCATCATATTCTTTTGCGAACAGCCTTGCGAGGTCCGTGTTCTCTTCCACAAGGAAGGTCCNTACTTGGGCTTGGGTCATGGCACTCCTCTTCGCTCGGGGATACGACAACTTGTCAAGTGAATCGTTGTCCCGTGTAGGGGTCATCAAACCATAGCTTGGTTTTCCTTACCTACCAAACTCATCATATTCTTTTGCGAACAGCCTTGCGAGGTCCGTGTTCTCTTCCACAAGGAGGGTCCTAATCTCACCCATCAAATCATGTTGACTCACAACATGTACATGATTATGTTTTCCATGCTTCAACTCAATTTCATAGTCAACACTGGAGTGAATAAACTCCATTGCCCTTATGCCCTAGTTATGCCTGCGTTGGCCAGTAGCTACGCCCCAAGTTGCGCCCTAGTTGCACCCTAGTTGCGCCCTAGTTGCGCCCTACTAGTGCCCTTCTTGTCCCCTAGTTGCACCCTCGTTGCACCGTAGTTGCACCTCAGTTGCACCCTAGTTGCGCCCTACTTGCATCCTACTCGCGCACTAGTTGCGTCCTAGTTGCGCTCTAGTTGCACCCTACCTGCGCCCAAGTTGTGCCTCAGTTGGGCACTAGCTACGCCCCAGTTGTGTCCTAGTTGAGCCCTAGTTGCGTCCTAGTTGCGCTCTAGTTGCACCCTACCTGCGCCCAAGTTGTGCCTCAGTTGGGCACTAGCTACGCCCCAGTTGTGTCCTAGTTGAGCCCTAGTTGCGTCCTAGTTGTGCGTTTCTTGCTCCCTAGTTACGCCCTCGTTGCGTCCTACTTGCACCCTAGTTACGCAGTAGTTGCATCCTCTTTACGTCTCCAATGTGCACTAGCTACGTCCTACTTACACCCTAGTTACGCCCTAGTTGAGCCCTAGTTGCACCCTAGTTGTGCCCTAGTTGCATCTTAGTTGGCCCCTAGTTGCGCCCTACTTGCACCCTACTTGCAACCTAGTTGTTCCCTAGTTGTGACCTTGTGGCGTCCTTCTTGTGCCCTACTTGCGCCCTATTTGCACCCTAGTTGTACCCTAGTTGTGCCCTAGTTGTACCCCAGTTACGCCCTACTTGCGCCCTTCTTGCAACCTACATGCACCCTAGTTGCGCCCTCGTTGCGCCCTAGTAATTCCCTCACTACGCCCTACTGGCACCGTATTTGTGCCCTAGTCGCACCCTAGTTGCGCCCTAGTTGTACCCTACTTGAACCCTACTTGCACCCTAGTTGCACCCTAGTTGCATCCTAGTTGCGTTCGAATTGCACCCTAGTTGCGCCCTACTTGCACCCTAGTTGTGCCCTACTTGTGCCCTACTTGCGCCAAAGTTGTGCCCTAGTTGCACCCTAGTTGCGTTCTACTTGCACCATACTTACGCTTTTTGCGCCTTAGTTGCACCCTAGTTGCGCCCTACTTGCACCCTAGTTGTGCCCTACTTGTGCCCTACTTGCGCCAAAGTTGTGCCCTAGTTGCACCCTAGTTGCGTTCTACTTGCACCATACTTACGCTTTTTGCGCCTTAGTTGCACCCTAGTTGCGCCCTACTTGGACCATACTTACGCCCTACTTGCACCCTGATTGCGCCCTACTTGTGCCCTAGTTGCGTCCTACTTGCACCATACTTACGCTTTTTGCGCCTTAGTTGCACCCTAGTTGCGCCCTACTTGGACCATACTTACGCCCTACTTGCACCCTGATTGCGCCCTACTTGTGCCCTAGTTGCGTCCTAGTTGCACAATATTTGCGCCCTACTTGTGCCCTTATTCCACACTACATGCGCCCTAGTTACGCCCTACTTGCGCACTAGTCATGCCCTAGTTTTGCCTCAGTTCGGCACTAGCTACGCCCTAGTTGTGCCCTAGTTACACCCTTCTTGTGCCCTAGTTGCGCCCTACTTGCGCCTTACTTGCGTCCTACTTGCATCGTTGTTATGCCCAAGTTGCACCCTAGTGGCACCCTAGTTGCGCCCTACTTGCGTCCTAATTGTGCCCCACTTGCATCCTAGTTGTGCCCTACTTGTGCCTTAGTTGCACCCTAGTTGCGCCCTAGTTGGGCCCTAGTTGCGCCCTAGATGCGCCCTAGTTGCCCCTCAGTTGGACACTAGCTACGCCCTAGTTACGCCCTAGTTGCACCCTAGTTGTGCCCTACTTGCGCCCTAGCTGCGCCCTGATTGTGCCCTAGTTGCAACCCAGTTGCGCCCGAGTTGCGTCCTAGTTGCGCCCTAGTTGCACCCTAGTTGTGCCCTACTTGCGCCCTAGCTGCGCCCTGATTGTGCCCTAGTTGCAACCCAGTTGCGCCCGAGTTGCGTCCTAGTTGCGCCCTAGTTGCGCCTTACTTGCACCGTAGTTGCACCTTAGTTGCGCCCTAGTTCTGCCCCAATTGCGCCCTAGTTGCGCCTTCGTTGGCCACTAGCTACGCCCTAGTTGCGCCCTAGTTGTGCCCTAGTTTCGCCCTTCTTCTTCCCAACTTGCGTCCTACTTGGGCCCTCTTGCAACCTAGTTGCACCCTACTTGCATCTTAGTTAAGCCCGACTTGCGACCTAGGTGCACCCTTTTTGCGCCACATTTGGGCAATAGCTACGCCCTAGTTGCAACCTAGTTGTGCCCTAGTTGTGCCTTACTTGCCCCCTACTTGCACCCTACTTGCGCCTTAGTTGGGCCCTAGTTGAGCCTATGGTGGGCACTAGCTACGTCCTAGTTGCTTCCTAGTTGCGTCCTAGTTGCGCCCTACTTGCGCCTTAGCTGCACCCTAGTTGCATCCCAGTTGTGCCCTAGTTGTGCCCTAGTTGCGCACTAGTCGCGTCCTAGTTGTGACTCAGTTGGGCACTAGCTACGCCCTAGTTGCGCCCTACTTGCGCCTTAGCTGCACCCTAGTTGCATCCCAGTTGTGCCCTAGTTGTGCCCTAGTTGCGCACTAGTCGCGTCCTAGTTGTGACTCAGTTGGGCACTAGCTACGCCCTAGTTGCGCCCTAGTTCCACCCTACGTATGCTTTTCTTGCGCCCTACTTGTGCATTACTTGGGTCCTAGTTGCATCCTAGTTGCGCCCTACTTGCACCATACTTATGCTTTTTGCGCCTTAGTTGCACCCTAGTTACGCCCTACCTGCACCCTACTTACGTCCTACTTGCACCCTAGTTGCGCCCTACTTGTGTCCTAGTTACGTCCTAGTTGCGCAATAATTATGCCCTACTTGTGCCCTACTTCCACACTACTTACGCCCTAGTTACGCCCTACTTACGCACTAGTCGCACCCTAGTTTTGCCTCAGTTTGGCACTAGCTACGCCCTAGTTGTGCCCTAGTTGCACCCTTCTCGCGCCCTAGTTGCACCCTGCTTGTGCCTTACTTGCGTCCTAGTTGCGCCCTTCTTATGCCCAAGTTGCACCCTAGTGGCACCCTAGTTGCGCCCTACTTGCGTCCTAATTACGCCCCACTTGCGTCCTAGTTGTGCCCTAATTTTGCCTTAGTTGCACCCCAGTTGTGCCCTGATTATGCCCTAGTCCCCTTCTTATTGTGCCCTAGTTACAACCCAGTGGCGCCGGAGTTGCATCCTACTTGCGCCCTATTTGCGTTCTCATTGTACCCTAGTTACGCCCTAGTTGTGCCCTACTTGTACCCTACTTGTGCCCTACTTGAATCCTACTTACATCCTCATTGTGCCCCATTTCTTCCCTACTTGCATCCTAGATGCGCCCTAGTTGTGCCCTAGTTGCGTCTCAATTGGACACTAGCTACGCCCTAGTTGCAAACTAGTTGCGCCCTAGTTACGCCCTTGTTGCTTCCTAGTTGCGCCCTAGTACGGCCTACATGGGCCCTACTTGCATCCTACTTGCACCCTAGATGGGCTCTAGTTGTGCCCTCCTTGCACCCTACTTGCGCCCATGCGCCTTCATTTCACCCCAGTTGCATCCAAGTTACACCTCAGTTCGGCAGTAGCTACGCCCTAGTTGTGCCCTAGATACACCCTAGTTGTACCCTACTTGCGCCTTACTTGCACCCTACTTGCACGCTAGTTGCTTCCTAGTTACGTCCTAATTGTGCCCTAGTTGCGCCCTAGTTGTGTCCAAGTTGTACCCTAGTTGCGCCGTAGTTGCGCCTCAGTTAGACACTAGCTACGCCCTAGTTGCACTCAAGTTGCGCCCTAGTTACGCCCTACTTTTGTCCTACTTGTGTCCCACTTGCGCCCTCATTGCATCCTAGTTGTGTCCTGATTGCGCCCTAGTTGGGCATTAGTTAGGCACTAGCTACGCCCTAGTTGTGCCGTAGTGGTTCCCAAGTTGTACCTTAGTTGCGCCGTAGTTGTGCCCTTGTTCCATCCTACTTGTGCCGTACTTGCACCCTAGTTGCGCCCTAGTTGTGCCTTAGTTACACACTACTTGTGCCCTACTTGTGCCCTACCTGCGCCCTAGTTACGTCCTAATTGTGCCCTAGTTCTGCCCTACTAGCGTCCTACTTGCGCCCTACTTACGCCATACTTTTGCCCTAGTTTTATCGTAGCTACGCGGACTTGCNCCCTAGTTGGGCCTTAGTTGGGCACTAGCTACGCCCTAGTTGTGCCGTAGTGGTTCCCAAGTTGTACCTTAGTTGCGCCGTAGTTGTGCCCTTGTTCCATCCTACTTGTGCCGTACTTGCACCCTAGTTGCGCCCTAGTTGTGCCTTAGTTACACACTACTTGTGCCCTACTTGTGCCCTACCTGCGCCCTAGTTACGTCCTAGTTGTGCCCTAGTTCTGCCCTACTAGCGTCCTACTTGCGCCCTACTTACGCCATATTTTTGCCCTAGTTTTATCGTAGCTACGCGGACTTGCGCCCTACTTGCACCCTAGTGGCGCCCCCGTTGCCCCCTAGTTGCGTCCTAGTTGCATCCTACTTGCGCCATAATCATGCCCTACTTGTGCCCTAGTTGCACCCTAGTTGTACCCTACTTGCATCCTACTTGTGCCCTACTTGCACCGTACTTGCGCCCTAGTTCTACCCTACTTGTGCCCCAATTGCGTCCTACTTGCACCCTAGTTGTGCCCTAGTTGTGCCTCAAGTACGCACTAGCTACACCCTAGTTGCACCCTAGTTGCACCCTTGTTGCACCCTACTTGTGCCCTAGCTGCACCCTAGTTGCGCCCTAGTTGCGCCCTAGTTACACCCTAATTACGCACTAGTTGCGCTCAAGTTGCGCCTGAGTTGGGCAGTAGCTACACCTTAATTGCACCCTAGTTGCGCCCCAGTTGTGCCTTAAATGCGCCCTACTTGTGCCCTACATGCGCCCTAGTTGCGCCCTAATTTCATCCTAGTTGGGCCTCAGCTTGACACTAGCTATGCCCTAGTTGCACCCGAGTTGCGCACTAGTTTCTCCGTAGTTGTTCCCTAGCTGCGCCCTACTTGTGCCTTAGTTGCACCCTAGTTGCATCCAAATTGTGCCATATTTGCCCCCTACTTGCGCCCTAGTTGTACCCTAGTTGTGCCTCAGTTGGGCACTAGCTACACCCTAGTTGCGCCCTAGTTGCGTCCTAGTTGCGCCCTAGTTGTGCCCTACTCGTGTCCTGCTTGCGCCCAAGTTGCACCCTTCTTGCACCCTAGTAGCACCCGACTTGCACCCTAGTTATGCCCTAATTGAGTATCCTTTGGGCACTCGCTACGCCCTACTTGTGCCCTACATGCGCCCTAGTTGCGCCCTAATTTCATCCTAGTTGGGCCTCAGCTTGACACTAGCTATGCCCTAGTTGCACCCGAGTTGCGCACTAGTTTCTCCGTAGTTTCTCCCTAGCTGCGCCCTACTTGTGCCTTAGTTGCACCCTAGTTGCATCCAAATTGTGCCATATTTGCCCCCTACTTGCGCCCTAGTTGCACCCTAGTTGTGCCTTAGTTGGGCACTAGCTACACCCTAGTTGCGCCCTAGTTGCGTCCTAGTTGCGCCCTAGTTGTGCCCTACTCGTTTCCTGCTTGCGCCCAAGTTGCACCCTTCTTGCACCCTAGTAGCACCCGACTTGCACCCTAGTTATGCCCTAATTGAGTATCCTTTGGGCACTCGCTACGCCCTAGTTGCGCGCTAGTTGTGCCCTAGTTGCGCCCTACTTGAGCCCTCGTTGCGCCCTACTTGCACCCTACTTTCACCCTAGTTGCGCCCTAGGTTTATCCTACTTTCACCCTAGTTGCGGCCTAGTTGTGCCTAAGTTGGACACTAGCTGCATTCTAGTTGTAACCTAGATGTCCCCTATTTGCCTCCTGGTTGTGTCCTACTTGTGCCCTGCTTGCACCCTAGTTGTATTCTACTTGCGTCCTAGATACGGCCTAGTTGCGCCCTAGTTGCATCTCAATTGGGCCCTAGCTTTCCCCTAGTTGCACCCTCGTTGCGCCCTAGTTGCGCCCTTGTTGCACCCTATTTGCGTCCCACTTCCGCCCTAGTTGTGCCCTAGTTATCCCCTACTTGTGCTCTACTTGCGTCTTACTTGCGCCCTAGTTGCGCCCTAGTAGCACCCTAGTTACGTCGTACTTGCATCCTACTTTCACCATGTTCACATCCTAGTTTCACCCTGGTTGCGCCCTAGTTGCGCCCTATGTGCACCCTACTTCCACCCTTATTGCGCCCTACTTGTGCATTAGGTGCGACCTAGTTGCCTCCTAGTTGTCCCCTACTTGCATCCTACATGCGCCCTACATTTTTCCTAGTTGCGCCCTAGTGGTGGCTTAGTTTAGCCCACTTGCGCCATACTTGCATCCTACTTGCGCCCTAGTTGCGCCCTCGTTGCGCCCTAGTTATGCCCTACTTAGGCCCAAGTTGCACCCTAGTTGTGCCCTAGTTTCGTCCTAGTTCTGAATTAGTTAAGCCCTCCTTGCACTCTAGTTGCGCCCTACTTGCGCCCTAGTTGCGCCTCAGTTGGGCACTAGCTACGCCCTAATTGCGCCCTAGATACACCCTAGTTGCACCCTAGTTGCGTCCTACTACCGCCCTCGTTGCGCCCTAGTTGCGCCCTACTTGCGCCATAGTTACGTCCTACTTGCGTCCTACTTCTGCCCGAGTTGCATCCTAGTTGCGCCCTAGTTGCGCCCTAGTTGTGCCTCAATTGGATACTAGCTA
>SZWC01017785.1:25695-36711 GCA_023375785.1 Penium margaritaceum | reverse complement strand
ACCTTATCCATCACACAAACATGGCCACCAACGACGATGGGAGTAGAGTTCCGAATGGGCCGCGCCGGTGGGATGAAGCCGGTGCGTGGGGTGGAGAGGAAGCATTGCGGAGAGCAGCCATGATGCATCTTCGAGAAGCCGTAGGTGCATGGGCCACCATTAAGGCTGAGTTTGACCATTGGGTAACGGGTAACGGGATGCCATCATGGATATCCACAACACCCCCACTGGAGACCATGGTTTGGATCATGGGCAGGCATATGCCCACTCCGCGTCCGCCTAACACTCCTCATCCGTGGCAGCCATGGCTGTACACAGAGCCATCCTGCCATTACTGTAACAGATAGTGGGCATGTAGAACATTTTCGCCCGAATGTATTGTACATGTGTCCACTAGATTCCTAGCATGCCAACCCTTAAAATGGCAAAGACATGGCATGTTTCATAGTTCATCTGAATTTCATTCATTCTTTTTCCACTCAAAAACTATCCAGCCCTAAGTGTGGCACATTGTGGACATTTGGTACATTTGTGTAGGAATTCATGTACGATGTGACCAATAATGATGTCAAACTCCTGTCCTCCATGGTACATAGTGGGTATGTGTCATTTTCATGCAGGAATTCATCCATGTCGTGTCCACTCATATCCATGCTTCAAAGATTTCTTATGTTTGTCTATTTTGTACTACTTTTCCACGTGCGTGTTCGTTTACATTGACCACCACAATCTTGCTTCCTACAGTTTCAAGTGCTACAATCGTATAAACACACATTCATGTCATCATGTGTTGTGTGCGTTGTATGTGGCATCTATCATCCCAACATCGGCAACCATTTAGAGTGATGTCTACATAGTGCATGAACTAGGTTACTGTGCTTACATGAAATTGTATTGTACTTTGTAGTGACCGCAAGTGGCTTAGGGCTTAAGCAAAAGTCACGATAATGAACTATAAATCAACAAGGTCCCTTTGGTTGTGATTAATGGCATTGAGTAGGAAACAGAAGACAGAGTAGAGAAGTGCATGACATTGATAGCAACTTTGCAATTATGGTGCTCAGTAAAACAGAGGTGCTAAGTCACATGTACTTATCCATAATTGAACGTACACGCGTAAGCCGCACATGACACATGACCTCACAAGCAGGACACTATACCCCTTCACTGAACTCTTGGCATGCATCCTGAATGTCTTCCCGAAAGGGGGACGCACACATGCGCGTGCATGGGTTGACCACTTGATATCTGGCCTCCTCCACCTCTGTCTTCCCTAGGTTGAGATTGGTCATCTTGCAACAGATGACATCTGCATCCTTCACCACACATCCTGTGTCATGGGCCACATGTGATCTGACCCTGTACCGGTGCTATTTCAGCTTTCATTGCAGCTTCACCACCGTCTTGAGCGGGACATGGATCTGCCTCACCTGCACAGGAAACCGAAAGAAAACAAAGCAAAGTTGAGGACATAGAATTCAACATGTATGCAACAATGGCCATCAAGGCATTTCATGGACGACACAATTACCTTACATCACACAGAACGGCCTCTACGAGGCCGTTTGCGTCGTGGTGGTTCCTCTTCCCCGGACGAGTCCAAGGGGGTGGAGCTGTCGTTTGACTCCCACTCCTCAGTCTCACTTGTCACATAGTCTGAGGCACTTTCCTCCTTTGACCAGTTAGTGGAGGACGGATCGACGTCTGTTGTGTTGTTTGCTATCCCCGTCGGATTCCCAGGGTTGTCAGCCTGGGTGGAGACCGCGGGGTATGCTGCTTCAACCGCTGCATCACTACAACCTACATCATCTCCTGTTGTGGCCGCTACTACTGCTGCCTCACCTGCTGCATCAGCTATTGCGGGATTACCACCTACTACGGGTGCTGCTACTCCTGCCTCACCTACTGCAACACTTCCACCAGCATCACCACCTGCTGCGAGTGTTGCTATTGTTACAGCACCCGCTGTAGCACTTCCAGTTGCTCCATCACCTGCTGATTGTCCTAGCTGTCAGGGGCCTCGTCCAACGTCACCCCGCACCCCGTGTCCTGAAGCAAGTTGTCTGGCCCGAGCTACTGCAACGTTAGTTGGGGAGAGGGTACGTGGGTTTGTGCATTTTTGTGGCCCATGTCCAGCTAAGCCGCAATGGCTGCAGATGCGGTCCCTCTTGAGACACTCATACCCCTCTTTCCAGTTGGACTTCGGCCTCCCGGCTCCGCCATTCTTGCCTGGTGGGTCCCAATCCTTCTCTGCATACTGCACATTACGGAGATTGACTCCGGGCATGGGGTGACGGTAGGTTCTCTTCTAGGCCATTTTTGTGAGGTGAATGCCGACGTGCATTTCGGGGTTCACTCCAGCATCCACGAGAAGGCTCACTGCGTGTTGACACGGGAACCCGTACTCGGCCCACTGCCCGCAGCTGCACTTCTTGGCGTTGCAATCCACCTCTCGCCCGGACAGACTCTTGGGACCCGACATAGTGCCAGATAGCGGCCCCATCGGGATGATGTCATACTCCCTCGCCTTCTGCGTGTAGTTCTTCACATTACTGTCTACAAAGGGGACAAGCGCAGTTTCACAATCATGAGTCAGCTTCCGCCGGTCTGCAAACAGTTTTTGCACCCACACGTAAAGCAAGGCAAAATAGTGAAAGGGGTAGAGGTGTCGTAGGTCCATGATCCAGGCGTTCAATGACTCCGCCGCGTTGCTTGTTGGGTGCCCGCCGCGAGCGACCACGATGAAGACCCGACTCCACCTGTCCAACAGAATACCAGGTTTAGCACCACCAACGAAGATGTACTCTAGACCTTGCATGGATGTCCTTGCAAGTTCATCCTGTGTACGCTTGAACTCCCTCCTATTGAAGGCATGGGTGAGCGTCCAGAAGAGGTCAACGGCCACACGACCTGCTTTGGCCTTGATGTTCTCTCGGATGTGCTACGCATTGTATGTGTGGGTAGCACCAGGCATCTCTCTGGCCACAGTAGCAAGGAGCCCGGCGTATCGATCGGAGATGATAGCTGATCCTCGGTCTCGTGCTGTTGTATACGCCTGCGATAGCTGTTGGACAAACCACGTCCAATTTTCCTTGTCTTCTTGTTTACAGAGCGCCCACGCCATGGGTACAGAATGGTTGTTGGCATCCCAGATCGGATCAATCAAGAGAACCTGCTTGAACCCGTTTTTCAAAAATGTGGCATCCATAGTGATGAGGCGTCGCACATGGTTCCAGCCCTCTCGACAAGCGCCAGGTGCCAAGCGCCTGGCAAAACAGCTTTTTCTTGTCCAACTCAACGCAGGAAAATGTCCGGGGATCTACTCTCTTCAACTACACGGCATACAATACATGTTCACACTTGCTTTAGACAAGGATCTTTCACAAACGCAAAAGATAGTTGAAAATAGGATGTGTGCCACAAACTACTAACCTCTGCAATATAGGCTAGGAAAAAGGACCACAATAGCGTCTTCTCCCCCATCAACTTCTCATGGGCCGTCCTTTTTGCTCAGTACACCACCGGGTAGTACACTTTCTCCCCTGTGCAAGCCTCAACTATCTGTTGCGGCGCCTTCGTGTTGGTTGACAGCTTCTTCTTCATTGTCTGCTCGATGTGGTGCACCAACCATGCTACCCGGCACGCTTGGTCGGCCTTCTTGGTGGTGGGGGTGTACTTGTGTCCATCCACAAACTCGATCACGGCAACGTTGTTGTGCTTGTGCTGATAGCGCACCTTGAGGAACCATGGGCAGCCCGCGGTCTTCCACAGTCCACAGACAATTTTGAGGCGATTTGGCTCACTACGGAGCCAGGAGACTGGCATGTTTCGGTTGACATCGTAGTCTTGGGCAGCTTCCCGACATGCATCCATGTTCCAAAAGGCTAGACCTTCCGGGAAATCCGTCCATCTTGCTCTGCGCTTGCCTGAACAAGCAGGAGCGGCTTCCACTTCTTTGCCGGTCTTCTCCGTCTGGGTGGGCGGCGTTTCTTCATCGGACGACCCTGCAAAGAAGACATGTAGGGAAAGAACTTCAAGCACATACAAGGAGAAAGTACACAAGAATAACTTATGTGACGTGACAAGCGGGTAGTGTAATTTGACATAGAAGGAGGTCCAACCCTGTTAGATGCGACGCCATTTCTACAGACAAAGTGGGTTCAACCCACCCGCACGGTAACCACGAAAGGGACTGACACGTTGACTTCCTCCAAGTCGCATCGTGCTGTCTTCAACTCGGTCTGGAGAGCACATATTCATACGCTCTACAACATTGACGTGACTGTTGTACTCATGCTCCTCCCAATCGGTCCAAAGGGAGGAGGGCTCAGGATGGAAGCGGGAGACAAGGACATCTCATGGATCGTCGTCCTTGACATCGGGGTAGTCTCCACCGATGGCGTAAAAAGTGGCGGCTATCTTGGCCAAAAGTGGGTATAACAATGCATGGTATGCGTCGGAATATGCATCGTACCCACCATCTTCACTTGGTAAACCCACCTGCTGTTAGTGTGAAGAGCCCCATCCCGGAGATAGAATTTCGTTGCATCAAAGCGGCGACATTGCAAGGACATGTCAAGTAGACATCAACAATGCCTCAACGGTCACGACCCCTGCGGACGAAGAGAGAGAACATCCACATCTCATGGTGGTTGGCCGACTTACGATGACGACAACCGACGGAAAACATGCATGCAGTGTGATCACGTGCGGAGGGGGAAACAAAAAACATAAATCATGTGATGCACCTGGGTCAGAAACACCAACGAGGGGAGGCACGTCAGCGTCGAGGAAACGACGTTGACAACATGTCGTCTGACCTCCAAGTATCCGTCAGTTGGCAGCGTTGGCATGTGGACTACAGATGGCAAAGTCCACCTGGCAACACTTTGCATGATTAAGATTTCTTACGATTAGAGTCCGTTCGGGTGTTGACGAGGTTTCCGTTTGGCGTCGATGCTGCATGTTCTACACCGAGGCTATCTGAAGTCTGGTTTTGCATGTGAATGATGTAATGTTTACGTCGTTTGTCCGAAGTTGAAACCCCCTCTTGAAAGGCTGAAAGAGGGTAGAGAAAAAGTCATCACTTTTCAGCATGTTTATTCTTTCAGAACTTGTGCTTCACTTGAAGTCACTCAAAAGGCACTTGAGACGGGTTTCATTTCTTGCGTTGTTGAAATGGTGATTTAAGTCACTAAAAAATGAAAAAATACTCTTCTGATACCCATTGTCGTTGAATTAATCTGTTTGCAACCGGTGTACCTTGAATTGTTTTGCAATTTTGGGCATGGAATGCATGATCTCAGGCGCTTCAAGAAAAGTGGGTACAGGATGCATGTTTTGTGTATAGTGAGTATTGTGTCCAAAATGTACGAGAAATGGCAAGGAGAAAACTCGGAGGCCCAAACAATGGGTAGAGCAGAATTAGGCCGCAACTGTGATACCCTCTCGTATTTCTCCATATACACGCTATCTCACACGTGTTCAAGAGATTGAGTGGTGTGGTTACGCAGAAGCACTACCCCACAAGATTGTAAAAAATCCATGGTTGAGCTAATGCCCTCTGTCAGCAACGACATACACTCAAGATGCACCCCATGGCCCCATGTCCCATGTCCCATGTCATACATGATTCGCACTGTTGCTTTTGCTTGTGGAGAGCTCTATCTCTTTGATGCTTTAGGATGCAAGATTTATCTCGAGATTGTTTGTGGAGTCACGTTTTGTCAACTAGGTACTAATCCTTAGGGGGTTCACATGGCCAGATTTGTATTGTGCCACAATGAGTAGCCGCCCTCGATATTTACCAAAAGGTTGAGCTTGACCCCATGGTGGCAACTTGATCTTGGTGTGCACTGCGCACAACCGAGATTCACGCTCTCCGGTGTGCTTAACTCGATCTCCTAGTCCCCACTTGTACCAAATTCTTGATTCCGTCTAAGTGGCACGAGCATTGATCCATACCATGGACAATATGGTTAATCCCCCACACTCTCAACCCTCACATCCCTTGCTCAAAGTGCTTAAAGGAATAGCTCCTACTGGGACACTCGCCAGATTTCTAAAACCTCTATAACTTTCTTAGTGGATTGGCCTTGGGCCTGGTTTGCATGTTAATCCATTGTGTGTCTACCGGTTGATGTTGGAACAAGAGTTTTATGCCATCCCACCAAGGCCACTTTGGCCAACTGCCCCGACCTCCTCCGTTCTAGAAATTTTTGACAACTTTGACCACCTTCCAAAAAGTTCAAAAGAAGCATCGCAGACTACATCCATGCTTCAATATTGTTTGGTCAACTTCTCGACATCGCTAGACTTTTAGAAAGAAGCGCCTTGATATTCTTGGAGCCCCCCGACTTCTTGGCATAGCTTCTTGAATAAGCCACTCACGGAGTGACCTCGCAAGCATCACTTGGTTCGAGCATCGAAAACCCGAAATATTCCTCATTCACATTCTCGGCATTGTATACATGTGATCCACTCACTAGACACATTTCATCAAAGTACACTTACTCGTGAATGAAAATTATCCATTTATCCTAAACACCCGCATTGTCTTTTGTCCCGCACCTCATCCTTGTAAGCCACCTATGTTCCGCTCGGCGTAATACTTCGTATCAAAGCGCAATGACTCTGGAGGGACAACCGACACATAAACTACCTAGCGACAACCTCGCAGGAGACCTCAGTGCATCTCCGCCATTCACAAGATCATAGACTTCATGACAACAACTACGAACGGAATGAGCATACCTGGCGACGAGGAGCAGTCCCCGGCGAGTACTCCGGCACTAGAGGATCAGTAGCACAAAAAAAAATGATGCTCTTGAGGCAAAACCAAGCGGCAGTGGCAACTTTTGCAGCACATGGTGCAACACCAACGAACCCGACGGCCAGTCCAATGACGGATCTCTCGGGCTCAGCAAACCCTTTGCCTCTGCCATAGACCATTAGGATGACACCTAGCATGATGGGAAGCACCGGTCGACAAGTGCAGAAGAATAAATACATGTACTAGAAATTACCAGTATTCAGAAGCCTCAATACCCATCTACTCCAATAGCTCAATGTGAGGATGGAGGAGCTTTGATTATCTTGTGTGCTCAAAGCAGTGCTCACCAAGAGAGATTTGCATCTCTCCAGTGAACCCCAGACTCAACCAGCACGTCTCAAGCCATTTAATCCCGCAAACTCCAAGGGATTGACAGGCAGGATGTAGCTATATGTTTTGGAGGTGCACTTCACCGCTGCTATAGTCAACAACAACAAAAACAAAGTTAACCTTGTGGCCTAGATTTTGCGTGGCACGGCTTTGAGTTGGTGGTTCAATCTAAAGGCCATCAAACAAGAGTAGGAGACCGGTGGAGCTGGATCAATGGCTTATGTAATCGCACTCACATCGTCGACCGCAGGTCTACTTCCGCTCGAGCAGATACATATGATGTGACACGACTCTCTCATGCCATAAAAAAATTGGAACGACTTCGTGTGCACTACCCTTGCTCGCTTTGGGAAGTATATCAAGAAGTTTTACGCATGGTACAGACTCCAACGTATGTGTCAACATTTTGACATGGCAAAGTACACTCGGTGTTTCTGTGAAATCATCACTTGCAGTGATCTTGCCTCTGATGAACTGTGTTTCTACTACAACAACAGCCTCAAATAAGATGTTTGGAAAGAAATCACCATCTTCGGCATCAGAGGTGACCTTCTGCAAAGGATCGCAGTAGTAGACCGCATTAACAGCGTGGAGGACAATGCTCGGATGCAGGAATCCAACGGCTGGTGACCCCAATGCCACAATTCTTATCGCGTCAGAGAAAAGCCGTAGTGGATGGAAACCTCATCTCCGATAGAGATGGACGTCTTCGATCAACAAGAAGAACAGCTCTACTGGACTTGGAAGAAGCCGGGTCACATATCGCGCCACTGTCAAAAGCGGAAACAACAAGCCAAAAGGGGAGGAGTTTGAAGAAAGAGAGTGAGGGGTTGAGACACGACAAAGGATAAGAGTAGACAATGGGGATCTTGTTTGGTTAGAAAACTGTGCGCTGACTAATTGTCCATCTTTGTGGCTCACATCACCGCAATGTAAGGTTCTTGATATTGCAAAGTTTGATGATGGCTACCAGGAAGAACAAGCGGCGGTACTACTACGAGTAGAACCAAGGAGTTGTAAAATTCACAGAATGGTACTAGCACTATTTGATAGAGGAGCTTATCACAGTTTCATCAGTAACAACGTGTGTTCTGGAAGCTACATACCAAAGCTGGAGTACTTGAAGGAAAGACCGTCAACAGACGACTGCAGATCAATTGACTTTGGGAGCCACTCCAAGTGCAAATCGGGGATCTATACAACATAACATTCTCAAGGACATGCCTACTGAGCAGCCACATAATCATCCTCAGGTGATGTTTCCTCTACCAGCACAATCCGTAGGTTCAATGGAGTAGCACAACAGTCTACGTCAACATTAATGGGAAAAAATGACACATGTCTTTAGTTGAGCAACCCACGACATAGCGGTGGTTACGCATAGCAACAAAGGTGGAACTAGCAGAGGAAGCTGCAACAACAAAAGAAACACCAGACGACGTGGCCAAGAATTATCTGAAGCATGGAGCCCAAATGTGTCTAGTCCACGTGGAAGCAAGGGAAGTGGGATAAATTGCAAGAGAAAGAAAAAAAAACACCAATGACCTTGACACCAGAGAGTTTTGCAATAATACCGAAGGAGTTTGCGGAGTTCATTGAGGAGTTTGGAGGGGTTTTTTCCGATGAACTGCCCCAAAAGTTACCACTGCAACGAAACATCGACCATCAGATAGGCGTAAAGCCGGCTAGGAGACCGAAGATGGAGGGGACCTATCGGATGAATGATCATGAGCTGACAAAACTTGAGAAGCAGCTAGATGAAATGCTCGGCCAGTGGTTTTTTAGCCCCTCCACGTCATCCTACGCGACACCTGTACTTTTCGTGAAAATTGAAATCAGAGAGATGCCGATATGTGTGGACTACCGACCGTTGAATGACATCACCATCAAGAACCGCTATCCCCTCCTTTGAGCAAATGAACCTTCCGACCAACTCCGTAGAGCCCAAATTTTCAGCAAAATTGATCTACATAGAGGCTATCATCAGGTCCTTGTATCTGAGAAGGTCATGAAGAAGATAGCATTCCGAACCAGATACGGACACTTTGAGTTCACGGTCTTGGCGTTTGGATGCACAAATTTCCTCGTAACATTTATGGTGGCAATGAAAAACATTCTTCGCCCGTACCTTGATGGCTTTGTCATCATGTATCTCAACAACATCCTGGTGTCCAGCCGCACCCTGGATGAGCACAATGAACATCTTTGGAAAATTCTTAAGATTTTAAAGAGATTTTTCTTTTTGAAAAATCTTGAAATTCGACTCTTAAACTCTTGAAATTGATCAAATGCCGCCATTTGATCAATTTTTTTGGCCACATCAATGGCACCGGATGGTCACCAATAAGCCAACGCTCATAAATGTTCGGGACGTCCAGGTGTTTTAGACTTCTACAACTACTACCGGCAATTCACAAAGAATTATGTACGAGTGTCAGCGCCTCTCTCTGATCTCACGAGTCTAACCACCGAGTGGGACTGGGGGGACAACAAAGAAGTGTTCACCTCTTTGAGAAACACTCTGACCTCGGCGCCAGCCTTACGATTGGAAGATCCAACGGTGGAGTACATCATGGCCACTGATGCGTCCGATTGAGCCATCGAAGTCGTTCTCCTCCAATAGAACGGTGGTGGAGAATAATTGGTTGTGTACATGTTACAAAAACTACGCATGTTGGAACTCAATTGTGTGGTTCATGAGAAGGAGATGCTCACGGTCGTGCACACGTTCAAAACATGGTTGTGCTACTTGGAATGTTGGCGATGTATCGTCCTCACACCCTAAAATACCTTAAACCCACCCAAATCTAAACCGTAAAAAAACTTGATGGATGCAGTTCCTTGACTAAGACATTGAGTACAAGCCTGGAAAAACAGATCTAGCAGATGCTCAAGTCAACGACCAAATTTCATGGCTGAGATCATCATGTTGAAGACTTTGGCGAGGACAAGACATTCAAGAAACTAGTGAAGTTTTACTAGTGGGACAAGATGCACATCAATGTGGCAGCCTTCTACAAATCGTGCGACCCCTGTCAGAGGCAAAATCACGTCACATGCGGCCACCTGGTCTACTTTAACCCCTATCCATTCCAATAGTTTCATGGGCTAACATCAACATGGACTTTTTGACAGGTCTATCAGCCACTTCCGAGGAGCATGACGCTACCCCCCTGATCTTTTATTTTGATATGAAATGTTTATGGAGTGGTCGAAATAGGATACGATATTTAGTTCAACGAATTTGAAGGATCACAAAAACAATTAGGTCATTGTGTCGTCGAATTAAAGGTGCCATTTTACATTCTTCCCTTTTTCTTTCCCTGGGTCGGCTACCGTCTATTGTCTTGACGTTTGATGTGTGAGCCTGACATTTTTTAGTTTCCGTTATTCTCAAGGTAAAATTGACCAGGGGGCCCGGGTTTACCATCTGACCCAACCCGAAGACCCGCATTGAATAATCCATCAACACTGGAGCCTGCCTTTGGTCGGTGATCAACGCGGACGCCCTCCGATGACGCTCGCGATTCGAGAGAACCAGTTATTGTGCCGCTCGAGACTTTCCTGCCGCTACAAGGAATGCGAACATGGTACTAGTCATGAGTGGTTTGTTCTGTCCAAGACAAGCGTCAAGAAGAAAATGTTTCAGGAGAATCAGTCGCGTCAAACCACACAAGACAATGGAGTCTGACATTCAAACTACTATTCACAGATATTTCCTTTCACAATATCGCAGGGGGGCCCTGCCGTCGGGGAACTCGGCGTGCAAAACAAGTTGAAAATTGTTTCTAGGTCCGGTGACAGGCACTGTCCATCAGAAAAGAGCGATGCGAGAAAGGTTCCGTTTCTATGAT
>SZWC01017784.1:14554-42829 GCA_023375785.1 Penium margaritaceum | reverse complement strand
CGTGCGTGGTGAGCTTGGCCTCTCTTGTTCTCCCGCTCTCTCTGCCTTTCCTGTATCGGCGTGTTCGTGCATTCAGGTTGTTGCCTTGCAGCGCACTTCCAACACCGATATCTTACATTCCCACGCCCACTGGGGCAAGGGAAACTCTGCCGAAGTTTTCTCGGCAGAGTCACGCCACTGGCACAATGCCAGTTGACGATGACCAATACACAGCACTGCAAGCTGAGCTTCAGCATGAGCGCACTGCATTGCAGGCAGCTCTCAGTGCTCAGCGCGCTGCTGAGGCAAAATTGCGGGCTGAGCAGGCTGACCAAGAGACATTTGCCGATCACATTGCTGACTTGGTTCTAAATCGTCTGCAGCCCACATTGCGTAGCACTCAGTCCGCTAGCATTGTTGCAGCATTCTCCACCTCTCCCGCTTCCGCTTCCAATGCCGCTGGCACATCTTCCTCTGATCCACTTGCAGTCGCCGCAGCCGCTGGCGCTGCTGCAGCCAAAGCCCTTGCTCCATCAGTGCAATGCAAGCCTGACTTTGATTCCACTCCACCCCATTTCACTTCCAATCTTGCTTTTCACTCTTGGGAGGTTCGTTTCAGTGCCTGGGCGCAAGGGGAACAACTCTGGGAATACTACCATGTACCAAATCCCTCAGCTGTTCCACCTTTTGTGCCAGTTGATTCTGAGTCGGCACGAGCGGTCCGTGCCCTCATTCGTGCCGGACCAGACAATCTCACTGATGAGATCGGATCCTATAATGCTGACACTACACCCCGCACCCCCGCTAACCCGGTTGGGGCTTATGCCCTGATCAAGCGGCGCACGACAGTCACTGGACATGAAGCACAGAGCGTCCTCACCGTCCAGTTCAACATGCTCTTCATGCGTGCTGACGAGACTGCTGTCGCCTATTGGGCTCGCAGTCTGCGACTGCTGCGTGACCTTGGCAAGGCCGCCCCAGGCCAACTCCCTGCTGTTCTCTCCATCGTCAACGGCCTCATCCCTGAGCTCAGCGACATCTTTCGCAAAGTGAAAGCCACAGAGCTGGAGCGTCTGGCGGCAATTCCTGTTCCCGCCGACACACCCCCTGGAATTGGGGCATTATGGAAGTTCACCTCCCAGCGTCTTACGGACTGGTGGAGCTCCTTGCAGAACAAACGCATTCATCGTGCAGCCGTTGCAGCAGCAGCCACCGCACTTCCTTCCTCCTCCACCCCCTCAGCCTCCAGCTCGTCCTCCATCTCCACCTCTGTCACTACTGCCACCTCTCTTGCTTCCCAGGGGGGGGGCGTGGTGGAGGGGGTGGCAAAGGTAAAGGCCGAGGGGGTGGCTCTGGCGGTGGCGGGCAGGGGAAGAGTGGCAAAGGTCGCGGTTCTGATAGCACCGCATCCCCCTCTTCCTCCTCCAGCACTGTCACTTCCTGGAACTGCGGCGCCGCTGGTCATACGGTGCCCAAGTGCCCTGCACCACCAGATGATGCACGCCTGGCCTCCGCCATGCGTGCTCACTGGGCACGCTCTTCAGGGTCTGGTGGTAGCTCTGCCCGCTCATCCACCTCCGCGGGGTCCAGTCGTGGCTCGGCAAACGCTTCTTCTCCATTGTCTATAGGTGTTGCCTAGAGCACTGCCCTCTCTTCACCTTCTCCATCCGCACCCTGGGGTTGGCCCCCGGGGTTTGGCGGCCCTGTCTACTTCGGGCCTCCCTCTGGCTTCTACTCACCTCCAACATGGGCTTCCTCCACCCCTGGTCCCGAGCTACCCTCCTGTACCGCACTCATCACCGGACCACCTGAGGACGACCGCCAGCTGGACTCTACGCTCTCTCACGCAGTTCACCAGCGTCACCTCCGTGACCAGGGAGGTGAGAGTGTACGTTCGGTTGAGGAGGGCCTTGCATGTGCTGTTGACTCGTCTCTTCGTGGACCCCCCCCGGTCATGTTCAGGGATGTCCCCCAGTTGACGTCCCATGGATTGAGGAGTGGCAGTCGTACAGTCTCCCTCGTTGCCTTGCCGCTTGTGGTCAGCGCCTCTTTCCTTGTTCTTTCATTGCCGCTGTGAGTCGTGACCCTGCGTCTGTCCGTGTGACGGGTGGCTTCTGGATTCTTGATTCAGGGGCCACCCACCACATGACTTCCTGTCGTTCAACGTTTGTGTCGCTGGGTCCTGTTGGCTCTGATCGCTTTGTACGCACTGGCTCTGGCCACCTTCTCCCAATGGTGTCGGTGTCGTCCGTTTCGTTGGCCCTGGGGGGGAGCTCTTCCTCCCTGACGTTCTCTTTGTGCCCACTCTTGAGCTCAGTCTGCTGTCTGTTACGACACTCGACGACCAGGGCATGGACTTCTCATCCAGTCAGGGTATTGCCTTTGTTATGCATCGCACTACTGGTCGTGTCTTACTGTGTGGCACTCGCTGTGACCGCTTGTTCCGCGTGCCCTCGTTTGCACCCCATCCCTCCACGACTGCTCTTGTTCATGTGGCTCGTTCCCTCACTCCTGCACATGCGCAGTTGCTCCATCGTCGTCTCTGTCACATTCACACTGCCGCCATTGACAGTCTGCTTCGGGACATGCCTGCAAATGGCCTTGGTGCCGACACGTTCTCTGCACCCTGCCCCACTGACTGTCTCGACTGTGCTCAAGGCAAAATGCACCGCTCCCCATTCTCCACGTCTGAGTCTTGCACGTCTCACCCACTTGTCCTCCTGCACGCTGACGTCATGGGACCTCTTGTCCATGACGCCCTTGGGGGTGTCGGTCGTTATGTCCTCTGTCTCACAGACGATTTTTCTCGCATGCGCTGGGTTTTTGCCCTTCGGCAAAAGAGTGACGTCTGTCCCGCACTTGAGTCCTGGCTACCACAAGCTGAGCTGGCTTGTGGTCGCCGGCTCAAAGTCTTTCGCTGTGACAATGGTGGCGAGTTCATGGGTCCCACCGCCCACTTTCTCACCTCTCGTGGGGTGTGTATGGAGCCCTCGGCCCCCTACACACCCCAGCAGAATGGTGTCTCTGAACGCTGGAACCGCACCCTCGCTGATGGTGGTCGTACTCTCCTCAGCGAGTCCTCCCTCTCTCCTGTCTTCTCCTTCGAGGCCATGTGCTACATGACCTGGGTGTGGAACCGTGTCCCACACGGTCCCTTTCCTCGTCACGTCACCCCCTTTGAGCGCTGGTACGGTCGCCGTGTTGACCTCCGTCTGGCTCGTGTCTGGGGCTGTGTGGCTGCTGTCTGGTTGCCAGAGGACTTTCGTGATGGCAAACTGAGTCCTCGTGCTCGCCTCTGCATGTTTCTTGGTGTCTCTGCCATGTCTAAGGCGTGGCACTTCTGGGACCCCGACCGTTCCCGCGTCATCGAGTCGTGTGACGTCCTCTTCTTTGAGGATGTCTTCCCCCATGACTTGTCCCATGTCCCTCCTCCGTCTTCTCTCTCCTCGCTTCATCGGCTTGGGGGGGGTGGGTCTGTTCCAGCCTCCGATCTCCGTGCGTCCACGTCTCCCTCTCACACGTCCCCTGTTGTCACTCCCACGGACAGTGACGAGGACTCAGTCTCCTCTGAGTCGGGGGCCTCAGTGCCCTCCCCGGAGTCCGGGCCACCCCTGTCCTCAGCCGGTAGCCCTGTATCTTCGCCGTCTACCGCCATTCCCGAGCCCTCACACTCGGCACCCACTCCCGCACAGTCCACTGCCCACTCTACTCCCACCTCATCTCCTGGCGCTGCAGTTCCTCCGGTGCTTGTCACCACCGCAGGCGACGCGCCTCAGGCTCGGCTCCCCTGTCCAGAGCCTTATACTCGTGGGGGGAGACTTCGTGCTCTTCCTCCCTCTCAGTCCTCTCAGCCCTCCCCTTCTAGGGCGCCTAGTGAGTCTCTCCTGGCAGGCTCGTCCACTGCCTCTCAACGAGTCACCCGCTCCAGAGCCTCATCCTCCACAGCTCGTCCCTCAGTGCGCCCCACCGGCCTTGATGCACTGGGCCTGTCTGTGAGCGTTGTACACCCAAACTCTGCAGTTGGCTATGCTCTTGTAGCCCACGAGTTCCACAGTGCTCTTGAGTCTTCTGTCGCCGGTTATGTCACCGCATGCTTTGCGGCCGCTGGCCTCCCCACTCTCCCTCCTGAGCCCAAGATTGTCCCGCAGGCTCGTGAGGCGGCAGACGCTGCCCTCTGGGAGAAGGCCATGAAGGAGGAGCTCTCAACCCTCCAAGACCATGGAGTCTTTGAGCTGGTGGATCTGCCTGCAGGTCGCAAGGCAGTCTCCGCCCAATGGGTCCTTCGACGTAAGCTGAAGCCCGATGGAACAGTCGACCGGTACAAGGCATGTCTCACAGCAAAGGGGTTCTTCCAGATCCCTGGCGTTGACTTTGATGAGACCTTCACACCGGTCGGGAGATATACCACGGCTTGAGCACTTTTGAGTCTCGTCGCCCAGCACGACTGGGAACTGGAGTAGATGGACGTCAACAACGCCTTCTTGCACGTGAAGCTCGATGAAGAGATCTACATGATACAGCCCCCGGGCTTCACCGATGGCACGAGCAAGGTCTGGCGATTGCGCAAAGCCCTCTATGGGCTCAAGCAGTCGTTGCGGTGTTGGAACATGGAGATCTCCTCGACTCTCGAGCGGGGAGGTCACCGTCGCAGCACGGTTGATCCAGCGCTCTTCTTGAGCGCCCCCTCGGAGCCGTTTGTGGCGGTGTTGGTCTACGTTGATGACCTGCTCATTGCCTCACCCAGCCCGGCAGCTGTCCAGTCAGTGAAAGACCTGCTGCAGTCTGCATACAAGATGAAGGATCTAGGTCCTGCACGGGTGTTTTTGGGGATGGAGCTTGAGCGTGATCGTCAGCGTCGCACCCTGCATGTGCACCAGGCTGCGTACATGCGCACACTGGGGGAGCGTTTTGCTCCTTTGCTCGCAGACATCCCCACCGCGTCCACACCGATGACTCCAGCAGGTCAGCGTCTGCTGAAGTCACTGGACTCAGCACAGCTGGGGGAGCTTGTCGACGTCACCGATTACCTCAGTGTTGTTGGCTCCCTCATGTATCTCGCCACCACCACTAGGGCAGACGTGGCCTTCGCGGTCAATTTCCTTGCCCAGTTCTCCCAGCAGCCTTGACAGAAGCATCTCGAGGCTGCACTGTGCGTCGTCCACTACGCGTTGTCCACTGCACGCGTAGGACTCTGCTACCGTGCTCAGCCCTTAGTAGTTGTTGACGGCTACACAGACAGCGACTGGGCACATGACACAGATGCTCGCAGCCGCACTGGTTACATCTTCCTCGTCGGAGGGACTGCTGTCTCCTGGAAGAGTGGAAAACAGGGTTGTGTTGCCAGGAGCTCCAGTGAAGCAGAGTATGTGGCACTGGGTGCAGGTACGTGTGAGAGTGTTTGGCTGTCCCGCCTGTTGCAGCAGTTGCGTGTNCCGGTTGATGTGAATCCTGTGATGTTCTCCTCGTCCTATGTTCTGTGTGTGTGAGGCCTGTTCGTCTGTGGGTCATGGGGGAGTGTTGGTTATTGTCACAAACACACGCAAGTGCCCTCTTGTCTCCATTCATGCACACACCTCACCACTGCAGGTGATTGAACTGGATTAAGGCTCCCTGGTGCAAGACTGTGGTGCAGCATGAAGTGCACAGTGGAGGTGCCCCCATCAAGCTGCCAAGTGGTGGCTTCAGCACCAGCCTTGTCACAAGCCTTAGTTTAGTAATAACCTCACGTGCCAAAATGGGGATACAACTTGTAGGATTGCATGCTTGTTAGTTGATTGAATGCTTGCATGTTCCTAGAGTGGTGAACCGGGTTGCTGATCCCTCGGGACCACAGGTCCGGCTTGTGCCGGCGTGTGAGAAACCGCCTGGAGCTCGCTCGCTCCAGGGTCGGGTTCGATCCCTGGGTGGCGGCCGGGCCCCACGACGAGTGCCTCGCATGGGTGGCCCGGTCAACTGGCTCTCACCACCTCGCTCACTACTCACTCTCGTGAAGCTGTGTCTTAACTACTTCCACGTTTCTTAGTCTTGAGCGTTCCCCGATCCATGGCGTGCTTCATTGCTTGCCACTCACTTGCTTGCTAGCATAGTGCTTGTGGCTACCTACAGGGTTTTCTTGGTGAGCCCTGCCCGACAGGCGACAGCCTAAAACCTGGGCGTCGTCCGTTTTGCCTGAAAACTGGACCATACCACAATACCAACGCTGCAAATGGAGTCGTGCGGTCAGAAACAACTAGAAAAATAGTAGCAAAGAGTTATGGCTGCCCAAACCTAGGCAATGCCTACGGTGGTCCATTGTGCGAAATAGTGCCACGCAACATGAAACATGGACCCTAGGCGGAGCATGTTGCTGCAAACGCAATAGCACAGTCAGACCCAGTGTTGCATGCACGGTGACAGCCCTTGCGGTGGTAGTGACCGCTGGCGACTCGACCGCCAAGGAGACCTGCCGATGGAGCTGAGCACGTTGACGCAATGAGGAGGCTCGAGCGAGCTGCGTATAGGCCTCAGCGTGCGTGGACTCCGCAAGACGACACTCCAGCAGCGTCAAGTCTCACCTTCACTCATCTGCATGTCGATGTACACAAGCCGGGAGGACAAAATAGAGCACAATGAGAGATGCGGAAAAACCAACACTCCCCCATGACTCACATGCGCGGTGTACATGGGCGTGCAGCATCACATTCAGCAGACAAACTCCCTCAGGGCACATGGAGACGCCGGCTAGGACAAAGAGTGCAACGCACGGATGCACATTGACTGAACTCACAGCCTTCTTGAATGAGTCAAGCTTCAGTACCTTGGTCAAAAAGTCAGCCAATTGTCGTGTTGCCTCAACCCACACAATGTTGATGATGCCGTCATGCAACAACGAACACACATAGTGATACTCAACATTGATATACTTTATGCATGTGTGATGCACGCCATCATTGTCGGCGATGGCCATGGCACTCTCATTGTCACAATGCAACGTTATGGATGCGACGGACTTATGCAACTCGGACAACAGACGATGCAGCCACACGCTCTCACATGCGCTTGAACAAAGGGCTACATACTCAGCTTCAGCAGTGCTGCGTGCAATGCACCCGTGCTTGCTACTGCGCCAGGATACCGCCGTGTCGCCAATCAGAAAGATCAAGCCTGTGCGGCTCTTACTATCTGGACTTCCGGCCCAGTCACTGTCGGTGTAGCCCACCGCGACAACAGAAGGCTGTCAGCAAAACATGAGACCTCGCCGTGGAGTCGAGATGACATAACGCAGTACTCGGATCGCGGCATCAAATTGTCATTGTTTGAAGTTCTTCGTCACTGTTTGACCACCATTTTTCTTGTATATCGAGTAACCTCTGATATCTGCCGGATACCCCACAGCATTGTCGAAAATTCTGGATCTGCCGGTTTGTGATGGCAATCAGAATTCCAACATATCCCTCCGTGCCACACAAACCGGCAGCCCACCCCCTCCGTAAATGCCGAGGGGTATTGCTCTTCCTCCAGGTGCGTCCTTCATTTCGGTAACACATTGTTTTTCTCCATCTCACTAATCCACGATCCATTTCCGCCCTGCCAAACATCTGAAAGTATACTCCAAAGAACATCGAGCTTCAGGTCAGGATAGAGTGCCGCATCCTGACATGAACAGCCCCTCCAAACGTATTGACTGAGCGAGGCGCTCCACACCCTGTGATGCTTCCCCCGATCCCCGACCGTCGTGCGGAAATAACATCCGTCATCCCACTGTGCTGCTACTCCCTTGCTTTGCTCACTTGTTGTCACTCCCTGCTCACATCCGCTTGCTTCTGCTCACTCCTCCAGGTCACCGCTGTTTTTTTTTTTTTTTTTTTTTTTTTTTTTTTTTTTTTTTTTTTTTTTTTTTTTTTTTTTTTTTTTTTTTTTTTTGCTGATCGCTGCTGTTTGCCACTGCATGCCGCAAATCACCGTTGTTTTTGTTTTGTTGCCGTTGCTTGCCCCTGCTGCCTGCTACTGCTCGCTGCTGGTTGCCGATCCTTGCTGCTGCCTGCCGCTCCTGTGTGTTGCTGTTGTTTGCTGTGCTGCTGCTGCATCTCCGCTGTTATCGCTTGCTGCTTCTGCTTGCACAATCGCTTCTACTTCTTTCGGTCTGCAGCTAATTTTCCCTCTTGAACTTGCTGCCCTACCATTCTGCTGCTGCGCACTGCCGCTTGCCACGGCTGCTTGTCGATGCTGCTCACCGCGTATCGCCGCTGTTTTCTCGTTGGTCCGCTTATTGCCGCTGTTTGTCAGTGCCAGTCTTCTTTCTTGCTTACCGCTGCTATGTGTTGCTGCACACTGTAAACTTTTGTCGGTCGCTGCCGCGCGTTGCTGCTTTCCACTCCCTGCCAGTGATCGCTGCTGCTCGCCGCTGCCAAATGTCCACGTTTGCTCCTTGCCGCTTCTGTTCACTCCTTCGCACCGCAGCCTCTTGCCGCTAGTCACCAGATGCTGCAGCTTGTCCTGCCTTATTCCGCTACTTTCCAATTCTCCCCATCGCTGTCATTGTTGCTTGGTGCCCTTTGACATTTCTAATGGTTCATCTGATGGAGATGGATTGGTTCTCAGAATATGCTCCCCTCCGTGAGAACCAGTCCATCCGTGCAGATCAGCTTCTGTAGTGCCAAGAGACCCATGACAAGAACGGGTTTACGAATGATGGGGGGCAGAGTGGAGGTGCTGGTTTTTTCCAGATGCTTCCAGTTCATCAATGGTGAATTTGAGGACAAAGCTGTGGAGAATATAGCTGCAGCGGAAGCTGAGGATGTGCGGGAAGATGAAGTTGAAGCAGAAACCATTGAAGCAGCTGGAGGTGAAGCTGACTCAGAGGCCGTCGAAGGTGAAGTTGATGCCATTAAAGCAGGAACTGAAGCCAATGCGGTGGAAGCTGAAGTTGACACCGTTCTACAAAGCCGCTGCACATGGCCTGGTTTCTTACACTTCCAGCACGCCTTCTGATTCTTGGCATAGGGGAACTTTCTTGCTGTTGCTGAAAGCATCTCATAGTGACCTGTTGACTGAAACACTTGACCAGAAACTGGTTCCTGCTGAAAGATGTTACTTTCAACACTGATAATGTGCCTGATCCATTGAATTAAAAGATATCACATCTTCATGCGTCGATGTAACCCCTTGCCAGGCATGATCCAGACTTTGAAGAAAGTCTTTCCTCATTTTGCAAGTGTCAGACTTTTCAGCTAAGCTGCTGGAGGCGATGGCTTTCAGACGGGATGGCAAAGAAGTGACAATCTTGTTCACAAACTGTTTTTCTGAGACTTGAACACCAAGTTTACTCAGGCGCAGTACCAAGGATCTAATGTAAAGGCAGCAGTCTTCAAATCTCTGGGTCTTTGCCATCTTTGCAAGCCGTAACTATGAGAGGAGGTAGGCTGTTTGAGGCTGGTTTCCAGGACTCATAAAATTCTGCAATGTCTTCCATGCTACTGCAGGGTCATATGTTGGATTGCTCACTTGAAGCAAAGCTCTGTACTTGTCAGCAACGTGAGTACATAGAAGAGAGAATGCCATGTCATGCTTTATCCGCCACCCTCGAAGCTCTTCAGTGGCAGCAGTCTTGGGATTTGGCTTGACAGGTGAATCAGGAGACACAGTTATCCACAGACCCTTGGACATAAGGAGGATCTGAAAGTTAAGTGCCCAGCGTGCGTAATCATTTCCTTGAAAAACATGCACTCTGGCTTCCCGTTGACCAAGAAGGCTGCGATTGGCTGAAGTCATGATGCCGATCTTGGTGCAAAGGTAGCAAGTTGAAAATGATCTTGATGCTCAGATTTCTCACGGCGACGACGGCGACAATGACGTATCGGCTCGTATGAACGTCATCGTCGCAGAACGTTTGCGATGTCACCAAAATCATCGGCTCGTATCCGTCGTCGATGTCACAGATGCATCATACGAGCCGATGATTTTGCAGGCGGTGGACAACCAGCCGATGGTCGCTGGTTAGATATCCTGATGGGAAGCGAACCTTTCTAGGTAACTAGTAGGTTGCTAGCAAGGATGAACAAGTAGGTGGTTGTCACTATTTGAACATCATTTTCCTTGTATATCCACTAATCTCTTATATCTGCCGGATACCCCACAGCATTGTCGACAATTCTGGATCTACCGGTTTGTGATGGCAACCAGAATTCCAGTAGCGCGTCGTCGTCGCCGGGAACATTAGTGACCCGATGACGCGCGAATATGCGGTCGCATCTACCGGCTCCCCCACCACGGTTGGTACAGAGCTCTTGAGCATTGCATGACCATCGGGCGACATGGGTGAGGATGCTCTCGGCACGAGGGGCAGGTCCTCAGCGAAGCGCCCTGACAGGGTATGGACGTAGGCGACCTGATGAACATGCAGTATGCCCGCAGAGCGATCATGCTCAAGCTCCATACCCAAAAAGACTCGCGCTGGCCCAAGATCCTTCATGTAGTAGGCAGCGTGCAGTAGGTCCTTGACCCGCTAGATGGTTGATGCATCTAGTGATGCGATGAGCAGGTCGTCGACATAGACCAAGACAGCGACAAGTATCTGACCTCCCGGGCTGATGAATAGCGCGAGATTGGCAGAGTTGCAAAGGAGGCCGCCGCTAAGATGAGTACGACTGATCTCCTGGTTGCAGCAGCACGGTGACTGCTTCAAGCCATAGAGGGTCTTCCACAGCTTCCAAACCAGAGCCATCGTCGAAGCCTGGAGGCTGCATCGTGTAGAGCTCCTTGCCCTCCAGTGAGCCATGGAGGAAGTTGTTGCTCACATCCCTCTGATGCAATTCCCACCCATGCTAGGCAACAAGGTTGAACAACGCTTGGCTCGTGGAGATTTGACCGACTTGGGTGAAGATCTGGTCATATTCAATCCCATAGACCTGAGCAAATCCCTTGCCGTGAGACGGGCCTTGTACTTGTCCAGAGACTCATCTGGCTTCCACTTTCGCCGCATAACCCACTTGGCACCGATGGCCTTGCGGCCCGGGGGAAGGTCGACCAGCTTATAAACGTGATGTTGCCGAATGGCGGCTATCTCGTCGGCACATGCAGCTTCCCAATGAGTGGCCTCGGAAGACGCCCAAGCCCCACGCAGGGTGGCTGGGTCCTCTGGTCGCTTCGTGGGTTGGACAGTGAGGGCATGCGCGACCTGTGCCCCTCGTGGCATCCGCGTAAGTGCAATCGCAATGGCAAACCGGTGTTTCTTATGGAGCATAGAATAGCCCAGAGCTGACCCTGGATGTAGGTTGTCGATGACTGACAGTGTGGCCAAGCTGAGTGCCTTGGTGCTGGGGTCCCCACTCATGACCGTGGGAGTGGATCTAACATGAGGTGAGGATCCTCCTGGAAAGACAAGGGGTCGTGGGATGAGAGGACGTGCGGAGGTGGCCTGAGTGCCAACTGTCGGCCAGGGTCTAAGGCTCCCGTCCAGACCACGTGTGTAGCGTGCCGATACAGACAAGGCAACTGGCCCTGAGCGGCCAACCGACACAAATGGGACGGCCGGGACCGAAGAGCCGGCGGACACGGACGGGGCAGCCGGCCCTGAGGGACTGGCAGGCATGGGCGGAGCAGCTGGCCCTCAGGGGCTAGCAGGCACGGGTGGGGCAACCGGTCTTGAGGGGCTAGCGGACACAGACAGGGAAGCCGATCCTGAGGGGCTGGTAGGCACGGGCGGGGAAGCCGGTCCTGAGGGACTGGCGGACACGGACGGGGCAGCCGGCTCCAAGGGGCTGAAAAACACGGGCAGGGAAACCGGCCCTAAGAGGCTGGTAGACGGGGCTGCCAGCCCTGAGGGGCTGGCGGGCACGGACGGGGCAGCCGGCCCTATGGGGCTGTCGGACACGGATGGGGCAGTCGGCGAAGGTGGGCCCGCGGGCGCAGATGATGGAATGCCCGGACGGGGTAGGATGAAGGACAGTCCCACCACTCCCCCATACGACGGGAGAAACATCGACGTACCGGAGAAAAACGAGGTCGCGGGGAAACAGGTCCTCAAAGAAGAGGGCATCGTGGGACTCCACGATGCAATGTTGGGTGGGATCTAAAAAACGCCATGCATTCGATTGACGAGAGATGCCAAGGAAGGTGCACGGGCGATCGCGAGGCTCAAGCTTGTCACCCCAGTGTAGGGCAGGCAACCATACGATGGTTATGCAGTCCCAGACACGAGCCGGACGCAGGTCGGTGCGTTCTCCACGCCAGTGCTGGTATGGGGTGGACTGACGAGGAATGAGTCCATGAGGAATTCGGTTCTAGAACCACGTCATGTAAATCATGGCCTCAAAGTAGAAGCCGTCAGAGATGCCGGATTCGACTCGCATGGTGCGGATGGTGTCGGCCATGGTGCGGTTCCACCGCTCAGAGACGTTATTCTGCGCTGGAGTATAAGGTGCCGACGTCTCATAATGGACACCACGGGAGCCGAGGAAGAATGTGGTCTCTCCCAAAAACTCACCCCCGTGATCAAAACAGAAGCGGCGGAGGGGGCGACCACACTCGCGTTCAGCGCGAACAAGCCAGTCCTAAAATGGTGGGAGCGAGGTCGCTCTTCTGCCTCAGGCAGAAGACCCATCGATAACGAGAGTAGTTGCCCGTAAGGGTCACGACGCAACGACCGTGCTCGCCGACGGACTTCATCGAGAGAGGACACATGACATCATAGTGAATGAGGTTGAGTGGGGCGGACGCTCAAGAGGCTGAGAGGGAATAGGTGGAATGGTGCATCTTGCCTTGAGCACGAAAAATGCACTCAGTAGGACACGGTAGAGGAAAGGAGGCTCAGTCAAGACCCGTGGCTGGCTGTGGGTGAAGCATGCTGTCATCAGCGGCAGCGTGGAAATGACAGATGTGGCAATGCAGGAGACGCATGTGCTGCAGAGACAAAGTGCTAGTGACGAACACGTGGCCATTGTCTGTTGACGAGGAGGAGATAGAGGTGGGAACAAACAGGCGCGGTACATGCCACAAGTTGCCACGGGCGGTGGCATGCAAAACAACACGACCGGACGGACGCAATGACACAATGCCCACCCCACATGAATGTAGAACGTCCATGCTCATGCGATCAAGAGAGGTGACAGACAGGAGGCTGAGCTCAAGCCTTGGGACAAAGAGAACATCAGTCAAGAAGACATCAACCATTGGACCACGCAAACGAACGACGCCGACATCACGAACGGGCAATACCTGGCCAGATCCCGTCCGAACCCTAGTGACATCTATGATGAGACCATGAACAGTGAAAGCCTCGCACGAGGCCGTCATGTGATGCGTGACCCCGGAGTCGATGATCCAGGTCTGTGACGGATCCTAGACCGGTGAGGCCAGGTTTCTCATACTCACATGGCAATGGGTGAGCGACGCTGACGAAGTGGACAGAGGTGCAAACCGCGAGTGCCAGTCATCTAGCCAGACAACATCGTCTCGAAGAGGAGCGGGAGGACAGGGCACGGCAGAGGAAAGGACGGACGGAGATACAAGACATGATCGGAGCACCAACTCTGTCATGGAAGGCGGGGAGGGACTAGCCACTATGCAACTCGCACTTCCCTGGGGAGGAGGGCGAGGAAGGCCGAGCTACAAGGCAATGAATTGCTCCAGCTAGTACTTGCAGGCGGAGGGTCCGACGGAGTAGACCGACTGTAGTGTGATGGTGCTAGAGTCTGGGAAGGGAAGGGAGGGCGTCCGGGACGGAGCAACGGGTGTGGACAGCTGTGGAGGAAGCGGAGGTGAGGCCGTCTCGTGCGGCGGAAATGCGACAGGAGCAGCGACGGTCACGGTATTGGTGGCATGGCGGCGCTCGCGCTGGTGACACATAGTGGCGATGACACGAGCCTTGTGAGTCGGGTGTGGACACGTGTACCACCCGTGTCCTGACTGACCACAGTTGTGGCAGACGAGGTTGGCGCTGCCTGATCCGCTGGTCAGCTGCTGAGTCCCTTTGCCCTTCTTACCCTTCTTCTTCTTCTTCCCAGATGAGGGGGCGTCACAATATGTTGCTGCTACTGGGGCGACGACAGTCCTGGAGGCAAAGGCAGGAGAGGCAACTGCACAGGAGGCGAGGGACTCCGTGCGATGGATGTGCGACTCCTAACCAGCTTCCTCGATGCAGAGGGAGAGCTCGTACGCCCAAGGCATGAGAGTATCCTGGGCAGCCATCGCGGCGAGAACGTCCTAGGAGTAGTGAACGGAGATGTTGGAGAAGGAGTCAGTGGTGCCGTGCTTGATAGTGAGGAGCGCAAAGAGAGGGGGTGGCGCAGCATCACCGAGGCGGCGGAGAAGGTTCTTTGCACAATCCCAATAGGAGGTGACCGTCTCGGTCCCCTCCATGTGAAGGGAGTTGAACTCCCGAAGCAGACGGCTGGTCTCGGCATGACTCATCAGGCGATGACGGCGCGAGAGTACGTGCCAGGCTGTTGCTAAGTCAAGGAGGGCACCTGTGGTGAGGTCACCAAGGAAGGGCTCAAGGGCGAGGCGTGTGGCTGGAGGGGCGATAGGGACGAGGGCACACACGGCGCGACCGGCATCGTAGACCTGGTCAACCTGGGTGGAGTCGAAGGGGAGGATATAGTAAGGCCAGAGGCCCTCGCCCTGTGCCGAGATCCGAAAGCTGAGTTCCTAGCTTCATAACTTGTCGCCACCCTGAAGCGACGGTGGTGGCATTTCAAAACCCTTTGGCCTACGGCCGATACCCTTAGTGGGGCCTACGACCGACGTTACTGTCTTTTATTGGCATAGGGTGTGTTGTTGTGCCAAGTATTGCATGGCAAAGGAAATTGTAGGGCTCAAATATCCTAGCAAAATGAACGGTGCTTTTTGACGTTGGTGCGGTTGCTGTAGTGGCGGCTCCTACTACGGCAGTGGAAGCTACTGATGCTATTACTGCAACTACTAATGCTGCTGCTGCAGTGGCGGCAATTGATGTTGCTGCTACGACTGATGTAGTGGCAGAGTGGCGACTGCTGTACTATCACTAGCTGCTGTGTCACCGTTGCGAGCTTCTGTCGCAGAGCAACGAGCAAATCTGTCGAATCAGAATGACGGACGACACAGTCTGCACGATATTGGCGCTGCTACTGTTGTTGCTACTGCTACTGTTGTTGTTGCTACTACTGCTATTATTGCTAATGCTCCTCTTGCTACTACTACTGCTGCTCCTGTTGCCGCTGCTCGTGCTCCTGCTATTATTGCTGCTGCTATTGTTCCTGCTACTGTTGCTACTGTTGCTACTGCTACTGCTGCTACTGTTGCTGCTGAAACTGCTACAACTCTTGCACGAAAGGGGGACAAGGGATCCCCTCACCTGAGGAGGACCCCTCTCCACTGGGACTAGTGGCCATGTTGGTTGGCCCCCTTTGTTTCACCCTCATTTGTGTTTTTTTCCTTTTATGGTGCTGACGTCAGCACTGGCATCAGGAGCGTTGTCAGCCTGAGATGGTTGACTTTAGCAGGTGCTGCTGAGTATCTACAGAGTTGCTGGTTTTTGTATGACATTAGTAGTGACATCAGCAATGACGTCAGTTGAAACGTTGCTGACGTCAGCAGTGGCTGTTGCTGAAGCTGCTACTGCATCCGCCACAAGATGTCAGCTGGAGTTGTTGCAGTTACAACTGCTACTGATGTTGTTGCTACTACTATTGTTGCTACTGCTGCGACTACTATTGATGTTGCTGTTGCTGTTGCTACTGCCGGTGTATTGCTGCAACTATTGTTACTGCTACAGCTCTTGCTGACGATACCATTGCTGCTGTTGCTCTTGCAAATGCGGCTGCAGCAGCCGCTGCTACTGCTAGGCTACTGTGTGCTGCTGTGGCTACCGTGGCTGCTGAAGTGGCCATGATGGCACCAGCAGCAGCTACAACAGCACCTATGGATGGAGGATGTTTTTTTCACACTTTTTTGGTTTTTGTCTTTTCCTTTTTTTCCTCTGGTTGCACAGCGAGTTTGCTGCTCGTTGCGAGCCGCAAGCAGCGAGTAGCAAGCTCGCTGCTCGCTGCCCGCAGCTTACTGCGGGCCGCGTGTAGCAAGCCCGTTGCTCGTAACTCGCAGCTCGCTACGGGCAGTGAGCTGTGAGCATTGCACCTGCAGCTACTATTGTTGCAAGCTACAACTGCTGCTGCAACGGGTTGCAGCTTCTTGCTGCTGCACCTCATGGTACTGCTTGCTGCAAGTTGCTGCTAGGTGCTGCCCGCTACTGTTGCTGTTGCAGCTGGTTGCTGATGTTGCTGCTCGCTACTGGCCACTACGCGCTGCTACCGCTGCTCCCGCCGGCTGCTGTAACTGTTTGCCGTTGCTAAGCCATGCTACTACTGCAAGCCGTTGAGGGCTGCTACTGCTACTAGCAGTCGCGAGCTGCTGCTACTGCCAGTCGCTGCTGCTGAGCACTGTTGTTGCTGGCTGCTGCTACCATTGCTCATTGCTGCTGTAAGCTGCTACCGCTGGTGCTGCTTGCACCACAATTACACCTAGTCAACGTGCGTCGTCGTCGCGATGCCTGACGTCGCTAACCGCTCACCTCCTCGCGTCACGCTTGGGGGTCAGTGCTGCCAAAAAAATTGGCAGCATTCCCCTGGCCTAGTGGCCATGGGGAAATTTTTTATGCTGCCACCAAGCTCGTCAATGCTTTTGGAAAACATCCGGCAGCATTTCCCCTGCATTGGAGCGTATGCAGATCCTACAGCAATGTCTGGCACCTGTACACGAGTCTTCTGCTGCTGCTGCTGCTGCTACGCTCTAGCTTTGGTACCAAGTTGGAAACACAAAGCAGCATTTTGGGGCAGCACAGCTATTGATGGAGCGCGCGGGCTTCCACGCTCGTTGCTTAGTCTGCTAACCCCCTTAGTCCGCTGGTCTAGAGGCTAAGTCTAGATGCTCTGGATTTGTTACTTAGAAGTGCACGCGCTAGTGTTAGCACCAGAAAGCAGCTGAAAACTGGAAACTACTGATTAGGAGTGAGGAATGAACAATGATGGGAGACCCCTCCAAGTTCTAACTCCCCCCCCTTCCCGCTCTGTAGAGCTTGTTATTCAGCTAACCAGCCAATCAGAAAATAGTCCTAGACCTGTTTTCTGGCAGGCGGGGTTTTCTCGGTGAGCCCTGTCAGACGGCCGACAGCCCAAAACCTGGGCAGCGTCCGTTTTGCTTGAAAAACTGGACCATACCATGATACTGATGCTACAAACGCAATCGTGCAGTTAGAAAAAGCTAGAAGAATAGTAGCGAAGAGTAATGGATGCCCGAACCCAGGCAGTGCCTACGGTGGTCCATTGTTCCAAACAGTGCCACGCAACATGAAACATGGACACTAGTCAGAGCATGACGCTGCAGACACAATAGCAAAATCCGATCCAGCGCTGCACGGACACGGACAGCCTCTGCGGTGGCAGTGACCGCCGGCGGCTCGACCGCCAAGAAGGCCTGCGGATGGAGATGAGCAAGTTGATGCATGGAGGGGGCTCCAGTGAACTGCGTGTAGGCCTCCGCGTGCGTGGGCTCTACTGGACGACACTCCAGCAGCGTCAAGTCTCGCCGTCAGTCATCTGCACGCCAGTGTACACAAGCCGGGAGGACACAACAGAGCACAATGAGAGATGCACAAAAATCAACACCTCCTTCCTTCAAGGGTCACAAAAGTTCAGTCATCTGATTACAATGGACAGTCTAAAAATGGAAGTGTTCCACTTGACATGCGAGACCTTATCGAAGTTGCAGGCGTCCACCTATAGAACATGATGGGGACGGAGGACAGTGTGGGGCCAGCCCAATGCCACCAGAAGCATTCATTCTCACCAACTTGGAGCATCCCTGCGATGTGTGAACAGGTTTTCCACAGTAAACAGTTGCCGCATGCCTTGAATACATTTGTTAGTGTGCTACATGTTTGTTGGTCGTCATCGTTTGTTTGTGGTGCGTGTGTTGTCATTTGTGACGTTCCTGTCCACATTAACAGTTTATTGTGACCATTCGGCCGTGTCCATACTCGTGCAGATCCCTGATGCGGACCCTGGTGGTACTAGTGCAACATCTGGTGGTGGAATACCAGCTTGGAGCTGACCTACGGTCATTCCAGAACTCTGGACGCTGCCCGAGACCTCCTACAGTTTTTCAGTAGCACATAGGAGTTCATCGGTGGACTGGTCGTGGGCCCGATTTGCATGCTTTTGTATCTTGTGTCCACCATTTGATGACGGATGCATGCATGTGACCAGTCGTAACGTCCGGCTTGTGATTTTGCATGTCTACGTTTAGACGACGTAACGTTCTGATATGTCTGCACAAAGCTACAGTCAAAACAGTAGTTTTAGGCCGGTTTTAGGACAGATCTTGCACTGCTGCGTGTGACACACGCCGTGCGCCGCGGCAGGTACTTATGCCATGGACCTGTCATTTGTAATTTCTCTCTGCAAATGCTATTGAAGCATTCTGACACTTTGCCTTGTGTCTCCTAGCCAACCCCTTGCCGTTGTGTGCACGACTTGTGACTGTCATCACCGTCTGACCAGGCATTGATGCCTAGTCGGGGCTTTGTTGCTAGAAAGCTTCCGCGCATCTTCTCATGGTGTCAGAGCGGTGAGACACTTCTCGCCGAGCTACACAGCACAGACATAGCACAGCAGCAGCAGTGAGCGTCACCGATGTTGCTGATCCACAGGGACCTGCCGACGACACCCAACTGCCGACGACGTCACCCATGTGAGAGTGCATTAGCGACAGCCGCCAGCAGCAGCAAGTGATACCTGCATCAGGCGGCAGCCGCTAGCAGATGCTGGCATTGGCGCCAGCAGCGGCGGTAGCAGGCCATTGTCGCGGCAGGCGGCGGCTGGCAGCAGCAGCAGCAGCCCGCGGCAGCAGCAGCGCGCAGTAGCAGCAGCACGCTGCAAGAGCAACTCACAGTAGCGCTAAGCATCGGCAGCAGCAACGGCAGGCAGCAGCAGCGTGTAGCAGCAGCATCATTGAGAAGCAATAGTAGCAGCATACAACACCAGCAGCAGCAGCAACAACAACGTAGTAGCAGCACGAGGCGGCAATAGCGCGCAGTAGCTGCTACGCGCAGCAGTTACAACAGCAGCGTGCAGCTATGCTACAACATAGCAACAGTTTGCAGCTGCTACAACAGCTGCGCAAGCAACCGCACAGCTACTGCTGCAGGGGCCGGCGCAGCAATAGCAGCAGCCGAGCAGAAGCTACTGCAGAGTGTCCGCGCAGCTTTCGCGCGGCTGCTACGGAGCAGCCGCCCCTTTGCAGCGGGGCAAGAACCGTGAGGGTTGTCAAGAAGAGAAAGGGAAAGAAAAGAAAAAGGAGGGGGGCTGACATCAGCATTTTTCTTGCTGACATCATCAGGTCATGCTGACGTCAGCAACCACCTGCTGACGTCAGCACTTTCCTTAGTCAATTCTTTGGTCGGAGAGTCAAACTTTGCCAGCATTTCAACTCCTCAAGAAACGCTGATTTTTCCGTAATCCGACCAAGTTGACATCTCGGCCCACAATGAGCGGTGACATGGCTCAGTCTGGTGATAAGGGAAAGAGGATACCAGATCCCTCTTCTTCCTCCTCATGGGTCATGAGCCCACGCTCGCAGGCTATTGAGGACTTGCGAAGCTAGCAGGACGAGATGTGTCACCTGTAGCGGGAGGAGACTGACGCCATCCTTACACTCACGGAGCTTCTTTGGGGTCAGTCCACGGCCCCACAGCAGACCTCTGAGGGAGCTGCCGGTGTCGCACCCTCTACACAGCAGTCAGCTCCAGCACCGGAGACAAGAGCTAGAAGCAATCCGCCACGTCTTCATCCTTGGGATGAGAATCCAGATATGCCATGCATGGAGGGCGACTCCCCGGAGTGTGAGATTCGTGTGCTTCAGGAGCATCTCCGCCAGTTCTAGACGAGCTCTCGACCCCCACACACATCTCGTTTTCCCGAGATTCGATCGTCGCCTGACCTCCACCCCAGCGACTTCCCTCTTCGTGGTATCTTCCACATCCCTCGTCCTTCTCAGCTTGTGGTTGCTCTCCCTACGAAGCGAGAACCCAACGACTTCGAGACACCGCCCCCACTGTATGCCAGCAAGAATGGTTATGACTGTTGGGAGATCCTTTTCTAGGTCTGGGCCACTTCAGTGGGACTGTGGCCCTACTACCACAGTCCGTGTTAGACTACAGACCGAGCAAAGGTGCTGATAGTAGCTAGGGCGATGCGCGGACTTCTTTACGCCATGTCGCACGAGACCGTCGTCGACTTCCGCTCATTCCTTTACAAGGCCGGCACATGCACCGGCGCTGATCCACGCGGGGGCTGGGACCTGGCATTATCCCTGCTTGCTACAGAGACGCAGGCCACTCGCGCCGTCCATATTCATGCCTTTCACTCCCTTTGTCAGGGGCCTGTCGAGCTTGAAGCTAAATTCTGGCGTCGCGCCATGCACATCTACACGCGCCTTGGGACCTCAGGAGGTACACAGCTGTGGATGCTCCGCACGATCATGCTTGGAGTTTGCCTTGAGCACAGAGACATCATCACAAGGTACAGAAATGCCATGCTGGAGTCTTTTTCCGCCTCACTACACCTTCTTCCCTAGGCGTACCAGCTCTTCCTCCAGGTGACTTCCGCCCGTGAGGCAGCCGTGGCTCATCTGGAGCCTACCCTTGCTGCAACAGTCGTCGCATCACCACTGACGCCCCTCTTGCAGTCTCCTTCTCCATCCTCTATCACGTCCTCCTCTTCCTCTTCCACCCAGACTACACCGATTCAGACACAGGGTGTCTCAGCATTAGCATAGGGAAAGAAGGGGCGACGGAGGCACGGCTTGGGCCAGCAGCAGTCAGTGCAGCAGCCGTCATCACGTAGTAGCAGTGGATGCTCTGTTCACTACTACAACTGTGGAGGCACTCATCGCTACACCGAGTGCCAGCAGCCGCTCGATTGGGTGCGGATAACTCGCAGGCTTCAGGCTGCGCACACACTACGGTCTACGTCGAGCAGCACATCCTCTAGGCACTCGGCGACAACGACCGTAGCAGTTCCCGCTTCACCACCGACGAGGAGCGGTGACCTGGACCCATGTGACTACGCCATTGCCGAGCTCTGACACCTTCTGGCACTTCGCTTTTAGGGAGGTGCGAGTGTGTTGTCACAGCCGGGTGGTTCACAGACTATCTGTCCGTCTGTTCTTGTGGCTATGGATGACTCGTGTGGGGAGCCACAGTCGGCATGTGATGACGATGGGCCTAACTGTACCGATTGGATTCATAAGTCTTACCTTTGTGCCCCTCGTCGCTCCTCCCCACCTGCTGCCAAGCACCCGTCTGAGGCCGAGTGTTCCATTGCCCGTTGTACAGTGACGTCCCCAAGTCGTGACTGCAGTGGCACTTGGATCATCAATTTGCCACTCATCACATGACCTGTCGTCGTAGTGACTTCGTTGTTCTCGGCCCTGTTGCGCCTCTTCGTTCCGTTCACACAGGCTCTGGTCAGTCCTTGCCAGTCCAGGGTGTTGGGGTCACGTGTTTTGATGGCCCGTCTGGCCCCCTGTATCTTTTTGAGGTGTTGTTTTTCTCTTGACCTTGAGCTCAATTTGCTTTCTGTGTGTGCTTGCACACTTATGGGACTCTCTGTGGAGCACACTGTAGACTCCGCGACAGTGACTGCTATTGACACTCGTAGCATTGTTCTTCGTGCCTCATGTGTGGATGACCTTTATCGTGTCTCTCCGACTTCTCCTCCTTGCTCCCCCTCCCCTTGTGTTTTGCTCACTGGCATTCTCTCTCCTGAGTACCAGCAAATGCTTCATTGTCGTCTGTATTATGTAGGCTCCGACACTGTGTTGAAGCTCATTTGGACACAGCCCGCCCTCAGTCTTGACGCGGCTTCTTTCGACAAGCTGTCCAAGACCGACGGTATGTTCTGCGCTCAGAGTAAGATGCATCGTTGCACCTGCCCTAACTCCCGCTCTCGCGCACTTTGCCCTCTCGGGTAATTCCATTCAGACCTTCTTGGTCCTCTTCCTGTTGAGTCTCTGTCCGATTGGGGTCAATACGTCCAGACCCTGACTGATGACTTCACCCTGATGCGGTGGGTCTATAGCCTACGCCAGAAGAGTAACGCTACTCTCGCGATTCGTCTTTCGCCAGTGATGGCTGAGCGTTCGTCCCACCATACGGTGCATACTTTCCGCTCGGATCGCGGTCGCGATTTTCTTGGCGAGATGGACAGCTTCTTCACCGAGTACGGGATTATTCACCAGGTCTCCGCTCCTACTCCTCAACTGAACAATGTTTCTGAGGGCTAGAACCGCACCATGGAGGATGCGGTTTGCGCTATGCGGTCTGAGTGCGGTCGCCCGGGGTCCTTCGTTTTTTAAGGACTCCGGGGGACCGCACACAAACATGACTTGGGTATGGAACTGCCTCCTGCAAGGTCCCCTTCCAGACTACGTCACATAGTATGAGCTCTAGTTCGGCCACCGTGCTGACCTGTGCCTCCCTTGCGTCTGGGGATCCTTGGCTTCTGTGTGGTACACCGAGGACCAGCAAGGGTCCAAGGTCTCACCGCGGGGTCGCTTGTGTGTATTTGTAGGTATCTCTCCGCGATCGAAGGCCTGGCGCTTGTGGGATCTCGCTCGTCGTCGCATCGTTGAGTCATGCGACGCGCTCTTCTTTGAGTCCCTCACCGACCATGAACTGACACCAATCACATCGTTGTCCGTCACGCATGTTCCTACGTGTGAGGTTTCTCGACAAATGGGGGAGTCTGCGCATGCGAGAACCTCTCGCCAGGCCGATGTGTCCGTTAGAGCTCCCTCCACTTCTCGGTCTCCAGCTCTTGATGACCTAGCGATCATCGTTGTTGGCCCAGAGACCTCTCCAGCACAACCGACTTCTACCCCTTTTCCCTTGCACCCCACAGGTACCCACGATACTGTACCTGTGCGTACTCCTATGATCGTACCTGTGTCCGTCGGTACTCCTCCCTCTGTGCGTGGTCCTACCTCACCTGATCCTATTGCTACACCCAGTCCCATGTCTCCCAAATGCGCATCTCCTCGCACGGCGTCACGAGCTCCTTTGCCTCAGCCCTCACTAGTTGTGGTCGTGTCTTACCCTGAGTCGAAGGTGCGCCCCTCGAGCCCAGGTTACTCGCGTGAGCCTGGCGGCCGTCTTTGACCATTCGACTTCGGAGCCCATTGAGTGTAAGGTCCCGCACCCATGCGCTCCACATGTAGCATCGCGAGTGGTGATCCTGGCACAAAGGCCCTAGGCCTAAGTGTCCGCACTGAGCACACAGAGGTACATCCGGCGTGCCGCCTAGGGCACGATCTCGTCACTCGCAGGTTTCATATCGCTTGTGATGGAGTAGCTTATCTTGTGGTTGTCAGACCTAGCACTGAGGCATGTCCTCTTCCCACTCAAAGCTCTCCCTCTATGGCGCTTGACCCGGGCACACTGAGGGAAGCTCTCTCATCACAAGATGCTGACGTTTGGCATGCTACTTGCGATGATGACCTTCGCGCCATCCGAGAGCACGGAGTTTACGAGCTAGTCGACCTTCCATCTGGGAGGAAGGCTATTCACGTCAAGAGGGTCTTTCAGAAGAAAGTGAAGCCGGATGGCTCACGGGAACGCCACAAGGCTTGCTTGGTCGTCACGGGGTACTTTCAGTTCGAGGGCATCGGTTACACTGACACCTTTGTCCTTGCCGGCCGTATGACCTCAGCTCGAGCTCTGTTCGGTGTAGTGGCCCAGCATGACTAGGAACTGCACCAGATGGATGTGAACAATGTGTTCCTCTATGGCTCTCTGGATGAGGAGATTTATGTGGCTCACCCATGTGGCTTTGAGGACCGTGACAAGGTCTGGCGTTTGCGCAAGTTTTTCTACAGCCTCAAGCATTCTCCTCGGTGTTGGAACCAGGAGATCACTAGCACCCTGACTCATGCAGGATATGCACAGAGCGGGACAGATCTCTCTCTCTCTCTTCATCTGACGAACGCCAGAGCGGTTCACCGCCATCCTAGTCTATGTCGACGACCTTCTGATCGCTTCTCCTTCACTAGAGACCGTGAAGGAGGCCAATGGTGTCCTCCAGACTGCCCACAGGATGAAGGACCTTGGTCCCGCAACGGTGTTTCTTGGCATGGAGATCGTGCGAGACCACAAACGTCGGACGCTACTGCTGCATCAGGCCCAATACGCACGTGTCGTGGGGGAGCGCTTCATCGACCTCCTCGGCGCAGTGCCCGCGGCTTCCACACCTCTTAAGCTTGACGAGCAGCATGCCCTAAAGGTGGACGATCCCACACAGGTGGGGGAGACTGGCTGTGACCTTGTACCTCCGTCTCATCGAATCTTTGATGTACCTGGCTTCTACCACACGTCCCGACATCACCTTTGCCGTCAACCTCCTTGCCCAATATTCGCAGGCTCCATGCGCTAGAGCCCTTCACGCGGCTGTGCGAGTGGTGCAGTACGTGGTCCCCACACCGTACCTTGGACTCTGCTTTCGCCGGCAGTGTTCGGTGGTCCATGACGGCTACACTAACAGCGACAAGGCTTAGAGCCGAGATGGACGCAATCGCACCGGTTACGTGTTCCTCCTCCGTGGTACCGCTGTGTCTTGGCGCAGCGAGAAGCAGGGTGCATTAAACGTAGCTGATCGGAAGTAGAGTATGTTGCTCTGGGTACAGGGGTTGCTTGGGCGCTATGGCTGCAGCGCCTGTTCCTTGAGTTAGGTCAGTCAGTACCTCTTATTGTGCTTCATTGCGACAACCAGAGTGCTCTTACCATTGCGGAGAACTCTGGTGTCTTTCACGCTCGCACGAAGCACATTGCGCTTGAGCATAACTTTGTGCGTGATGTAGCGCAGCGACACGTGATCTCCGTCATATGGGTTGGGACTGACATGCACTGTGCTGAATTTTTGACACTAGCTCGCAGAAAGTTCCTAGTGAACAATCCTTCTGTTAGGGTTCGCCCCTTGTCTGAGAGTGGTTGAGTATGGGGTGTGTCCGTGTCCGCGTCACATCTGTCTTTCCACTTGTACTCGTTTTAGTGCTGCACGTGTATGGACATGCCTACCATCAGGTCATGGTGAGTGTTGTGATTTGTGATGTTACTGTCGATCTGTACATTTTACTATGACCACTCAGATGTGTCCATACTCGTGCACATCCCTGATGCGGACCCTGGTGGTACCGGTATGTCATTTGGTGGTGGACTACCTGCTGGGAGCTAACCGACGACCGTTCCAGAGCTCTGGACGCTACCCGGGACCTCCTACAGTTTTTCTGCAGCACGCAGGAGTTTATCGGTGGATTGGCCATGGGCCTGATTTGCATGTTTTTGTATTATGTGTCCACCGTTTGATGCCGGATGCATGCATATGACCAGTCGTAGCGTCCGGCTTGTGATTCTGCACATCTAGGTTCAGGCGACGTAGCGTTCTGACATGTCTGTGCAGAGTTCCAGCCAAAACAATGGTTTTGGGCCGGTCTTAGGACAGATCTTGCATCGCCGCAAATGCTATTGAAGCTTTCTGACACTTTGCCTTGTGTCTCCTAGCCAGAACCTTGCCGTTGTGTGCACAACCTGTGACTTTCGTCACCGTCTGACCATGCTCTGATGCCTAGTTGGCAGATGTGTCGCTAGGAAGCTTCCACGCATCTTCTCAGCGGGAACCACCAAGATCGTTCCAGTCAAGTTGAATTACATGCGACGGAGCCACAACAACTTTGCTGACTGTTAGGGCTGAGCGGCTGCGGCTGGAATGCATGAGCTCAATTGCTTTACTGTCAGAACTACACGAGGCATGAGTGATAAATAAAGGTCATGTGACCATGCACTTCCTACACGAGGCTTCAGTTATGAGTATTCGTTGGAGTCTCATTACCTCACAGTATCTGGGAGTAAGTGCTGAAAGCCTTTGGCTGCATGGCAGACCCCAACATACCTTGAACTCCACTTCCGGTGTGAGGTGATGTCATAGCAATGCTCGCCCAACCTCCCAACCCACTTACCCAATATGCTAGAGACAGAGTATGCTCTGGACCATAGTTATGGCACCTGGCATTTCCAACGCCCATAGAGAGATATTCCCCAGTTTCCCCAAACAGCATGTGCACACTCGCCACAGCACAGCTCTCACAAGTTGGGTCACAGCGAGCAGATACATGAGCTTCACAGCTTAGCCCTATGAACCAGTGTTTAACCTTTCAATTCCGGTATGCCACAAAAGCGCAACGGTTTGTGCCCTAATATGTAGGGCACTGTGGTAGACTACATCAAGATGTCAAGCTGTGCAGCTTCCAGTCACAGGGGAGGGATACATACTGTGTGCAGCATCCTCACCGCCTAGTGCTGCACAGCTGCAGCAAACGATCAACTGTAGGACACAAAATGAGATGCATGCGCACTTGGCACAGGGTCTCGAGCAACTGCTCGGCCGGGTGTGGGTGGTGGACCAGCTTAGAATTCCAAACAAAAGCCACAGCCCAATGCTGGACTCTTTTCGGGATCCCCTTTTCTCTCCCAAGAACTCCACTGCACCTTTGAAGAGTTCCCAGCCAGACGGTGAAGCACAGACTGAGGGCTCTCCTACAAGTTCCTGGCCATCTTGAGCACGCGCTTGGCGGCAATCCGGAGTTGGGAAAAGAGGGCACGTGGGTCTGAAACGCGGAGCTTCCCGCGGGTGGCCTTGCGGCCCTCCGTGAAGTAGAGGTGGTACTCGAGGTCGCATGCCTCCGCCAAGTGGTGGAACGTGGGGTCTGGCTCGTCCGACGGCCGCAACTCAAACACAATGGCACCTGCAGTTGCGAAAACGGCAGCAACAGACGAGCACAACGACAGAGGGTTGTGTTGTGAACATTCACCAAACACTGACAGTGTGACAGAACTCATGCCTTGTGGCCTGGAGCTCACGTGATGGAGCTTGCCTGTTTGAGCTTGCGGTTCCATACGGGACCTCAGCAGCAGAGGGAGGGAAGAGAAAAGAGCAACACAAAGCCATGGTGTGTGGGATGCATCTGCCATGCCAGCAACAAGCGTTTGTGCATGCAGCTGAGAAACAAGCCTGGTACGAGTTTGCAAGAGAGGGAAGAGATCATTCCCTGCACAGATTCCAGTCAATCAATATGCGCCGTCTCACTGGTCATACTTCCGACACCACGCCACCACACACAACACACCACACCACCACACAACAACACAACCAACACACCACGCTCCACACACAACACACCACGCTCCACACACAACACACCACGCTCCACACACAACACACCACGCTCCACACACAACACACCACACCACCACACAACAACACAACCAACACACCACGCTCCACACACAACACACCACGCTCCACACAACACACCACGCTCCACACACAACACACCACGCTCCACACACAACACACCACGCTCCACACACAACACACCACGCTCCACACACAACACACCACGCTCCACACACAACACACCACACGACACTACACAGCACCACGCCAAATTACAGGCCTCGCTCCTCAGCGGCAACTCACGGGGCGGCATGAACACCATGTCGGCGAGCAGGTTGTCATGCACAGACACGAGCATGAGAGCACGGTTGAGCAGGCGCTTGCGCTCCTTGTAGCTCAGAGACCCCTCCTTGTACAGCTCCACGCGCTTGGCGGGGAGGTACTTGAGCAGCTGCGTGCGCAGCCTCAGGCTTTCTACAAGTGGCTTCTTGGGCTCATCCTTGTAGCCAATCAGCACCACCCAGTCAGAGCCCGCCGTGAAAGACTCGCGGCCGGGCCGGCGGCGGTAGTTGGACTTGAACTCCGCACCTGAGGGATTAGAGGAGGAGGAGAGTGAACGTCAGTAAGCGTGTGCGCCTGGACATCCATACAGGACATGAGATGTTTTACCCATTGACCTTGGGTCAACGATGAATCTCATCCCTTACTCAATATCCTCCCTCAAGCACCAGCTGTGGAACTTTCGTTGTAGTCCCAGTGATTTCTTTAGTGTTTACACTGAAGGGCTGAAACAAAAGGGCTTTGGCTCTCTTTCTCTCTTGTTGGAAAAAAGGCGTTGCAAGTTGTTGGCTCTCTTTTTCCACGTAGAAGAAAAGTGCACTGGCTTTCTTCTTTTCTTTGTCCAAGAAAAGGGTGTTGACTGTTTGCACAGGAGTGCATCCGCCAGAGGCGCACTCCCATCCTTGCATCCCATCACCTAGTCCGTCTCACCACCTGCCACCCTCACCACCTGCCACCCTCACCACCTGCCACCCTCACCACCTGCCACCCTCACCACCTGCCA